>JBBMOJ010000251.1:0-59609 GCA_038090695.1 Sclerotinia spermophila | reverse complement strand
GTGGTGAAAGGTGGCCCAAAAGAGGGGTGGCCCGAAAGTAGGGTGGTTGACTTATGAATCTATCTACGTAATTTGGTAAAATATTACACTCATACCAGTACTACTCTTGCTGCTTATAACGTTCTTAGTATATCCCACCCACCCCACCACCAAACAGTTCTCCGAAGATTTCCCAGCGCACGGAAACGTACACGTCACTTAACGATTTAACGTATATATTTTCACAAAACTACCCTCATCCATCAAATACAATAGGTGGTGTGGTGTAATGGTAGCACGTGACGTTGTGGCTCATCCTTCATCGGATTTCTCACGAATGATCCGTTTCAATCTGGGTTCGATTCCCAGCACCGCCAAACGAATAGTTTGGATTGAAAATTATAATGGTGGTTTGATTCCATCGAATTCCTATTAATTTGGTGTTTTTTTGGCACTTTTTGATGGGGTTGTGTGGGTGTGGGTAGCGTAGACACATCTTGTGGCTCCTTTTTTTAGTGGATATTTGAGGTGTATGTGCATGTCACGTGGGTGTCGAGGGGTGGGGGGTCGGCGGAATTTTTTTTAGTGACGTGGTGGGGGTAGTTCGGTAGGTAAGTTATAGTTTTTTATTTGGTTTGGCTGGTGTTATTATTCTAAACTAAAAGAGAGGCAGAGGAAGAAGAAGAAGCAGTAGAGAAAGGGAAAGGCGTTGAGGAATAACCCCTTCATAATCGTCTGTTTTCTTATTTTCTTCATAATATGCGATGCGTATTATAGGTGGGCTCAGGTCCCTAGTATTTGTTTTTACTTCCTCAAATTGAACATTCCCTCATTACAAAATAAAAAGTTATTTACTAGTGCCTCTAGGGTCTAGCTGTTCATAAGTCTCAGACTGAGGAAGGCGGCGTACTATCTCTGCAGGTGAATCTAATTTCATCCAGAAGGAAGGAATGATTGATGACAGGTCAAAAGATAACGAAGAATCAGAATAGCAGAGGACTATGGGATTGACGAAAACCTGATAAGTGTTAGGTGCGATATGTCTCAAGGCATCGACGACGATGAAGATGATCAAGGATGGCCCAACGCGTTATCTACCGCCGTTGAATGGTGAATCACGCTGGTATCTTATCTTCTGTTTTTATTGTACATACCCCAAGCATTTTTACTGGTATATATGTCTTCTTGTAGGTTGCTGAAGACCCCCCAAAAAGGAAGCGATCTTAGGTATTGATTGAAGTACAGCGGGGAAGGAACAGGCAGCTCAATAGTGAATGCGTCTCAGAGAGTATATCAGAAGTATCGGCGAAACCCTCTACAAAAAAATTACACGATTCCAGTGTCTCGTCAATGTCTTGGATTCGCTTTAATGTAATCACTATCACTACATTATCACCCAGTAACAGCATATCCGTTGCTCCTCCCACATCTAAGGTGCTTCTATGTATTGGTGGAGTTCAGGCGGCGCAACCTCTAGAAGAAGTCTGATCCTATAATGCCATTATAGCCATAAAAACAGCGGTTCGCCAATCCAGTTGTGATCAATTGCATTGGATATCTTATTTACAATACCCCAGGTGCGATTAGCTGGCAAGACTGCCTTGAGGGCTTCTGCAATTCCGTACGTGCAAAGACAATTGCTTACGTATGTATCTTCATCGCCTAAACTGTGTTTGAGCACGATCAACCGCCATCCAAGGACTAATCATTAAGCTCTAGAGCTGAGCTAACTTTCCAAAAGTTAATTGCATACCGCAAGTAAGAAACCAACTTTACAAAGATCACCTTTTTGAAATCTCCAGGCCGATATAGTAGAGTTGAGCCAGCATAGGACAACAAAAAAGCCCGATCACAAATGATACTTAACCTTATCTAGACAAAATTCAAAAAGAGGATTGCATCCATCACCCAGGCCTACACAGATGCAGCCACTATACATTCTCGGGATACAATGTGTAGTCTAGAGACGGATTCCCATTTCGATGAAAGCTATAGGCCATCTGCCACCACTCGGGGTTCACTCACTGAAGGATCAGCCGACTCTTTTAGTCAGAATAACAGGTCGGAGGTTTCAATCCAGGATGACGGTATACCAATGCCTATTTCTTGGGTATTGCTATCGTGATAATCACATGATATGAAGGTAGCCAACAAGCATCTAGAGGCTTAGAGATGGATCCTATTGCCAGTGATGAAAGTGCGGTATTACCAATACTAGTAGCAAACAATACTAATTGCTTTTTCATCCTCACGGACTGCTCGAGCATCGAACTGATGAATAACCTCAATGCTGCCCCTGGGACTGATGGTGCAAGAACCACTATGCCAGCGAATACTATACAAAGTAATATACCAGCGAGATACAGCGTACGCGGCTGAGATTTAGCTTGATTTTTACCCGTATTCATAGCTTTATCAATTAGCTCTACCGAAGCCTCCACGGCTTTGGAGTCCAGCACCATTGCAAACACTGGTTTCAGCTCGTAGACTGGACAACAAGGCTCGGGGAATCTAATGGGAATCATAAGACCCTCAGATCTTTTACATGTGTGTTGCGCAAGAAGCTCTGCACAAATATACTCTCAAGAGTGTTGGCTCATTGGTAGTAGGCATTGATTTTATAGAAATTCGTTCTATATGGACTATAATAACATCAAGTTGGCCCTATATGGCGTATAAAATCCTCAACACCAAACCACCTCAAAAAGTGCTAATGGTGATGAATGTATTCGTTTCACTGATACGATCTCAAATCTTGAATCAACACTTGATAGCAGCGCTTCCCACTTTATCCTATCTCGCTCTTTGTCATTGAACATAGCTTTTCATGGACAGATCGTGGCACCTTTGGTATCTTTTGAGTAAAATTTATGATAGGGCGTGGAGTTTAACACATACATTGCTATGCGCTGCTGATACATAGAAGTGGTACCAGGCTCCGGGATACAGAAATCGTTGATTAGGAGCTCTGCCCCAGGCTTCATAGCGGGGATGAGCTGCTGAAGATGCGTGCGCAAAACTTTTCGGACCTGTCACTGAAAGGTCATTCGAAATTGATACACATCAGTACCTTGTACTGTCTGTTTAGTAAAAAAATCATGAGGCTGGAAAGTGATTCCGGGTGTCAGATCGGTAGTTCTTAGATGCTAGACATTCTCGATGACATTTGGGAGATCTTGAACCATAATGTTCATCGATGGATACTTCTTTACAACTTCGTTCGTAACAGCTCCATCGGCGCCACCAACATCGACAACTGTACCACTGACGGAGCGTCATAGATCTGCCTCAGTAATGATACATTTCTAAAAGCCAGGTAACGCTTTGAGAAATAACATGGCATTGGAGAAGAGCTCCATGCGCTCTGGTGAGCGCTCTACTTCCTAGATGAACGATCCTTAAACCCCATTCACCAAATTGAATGCAGTTTCTGTCGGCTCTGCTGATCCAGGCGACCAGGCCACTGAACCATGGTATCCACTACTTTGGATGTGAGGGGTCACATTTCCTCACAACACACTGTTACCCATTAGTGGAGTAACGGACCTCTCTATGCAAGAGCCCTAGAGATAGCAGTATGTGCGATGAAACTCTTGCGTGGCTCAGAGAATACACAGTTGGTGATTTCATGGCGTAAAATACGAGTTATGCCTTCCACATCCACCTTGCACTTTGGAGGAATCTCGCAAAATATATATTTTGGCCAATGGGGAACCTAATTGCAATCTTGAAGTGATTGTTGGCGTGTAAACTGATCAAGTTATGCTTCTAATAAGGAGTTGTTGGCAATTAGATCTTCTTCCTTCGGAAGGTTACATACTTTACCATCTAACTGATGGAGTATGAAACTCAGAGGTCCAAGTAATGGGGTGTAGAGCTGATCTGCAGCTTCCGATACATTTGGAACCGATACAGTAATCGAATCAGGAGACAGTTGTTTTATTGATATCCAAATTAAATCCCGGTAACGGCAAGCCTTTGGACTGAAGGTAGTTCTTAATTCTGGTTTTGTGTTCCTATATCTGCCGCTAATTTTATAATACCTTCTAAGGTCATATTGGTTCGGTGAAGTTGGCAAGCGTTTCAAGGATATTGAAAGGGAAATATTTGATTTAGAGTAAAGATCTATTCTATTTCTAGAGTGATGATAACTGGCCTATTCTGATTGTACGAAATTAGGTTGACAAGTACAGTAGTCTATCCAGATAGCCTTCAGGTGAGTAGTGATATTCAATAGCTCCAAACTCAAAATTTCGAATTGAAATACTTTACCATATGATTTTTATATAAATCTCGATATTATTGGAAAGTTATAGCTTCTTATTAAGCTTAAGGAGATGGCCTTATAGAGTATAATGATTATTATTAAAGGTATACGAAGTAGAAGGGTATAGTATAAATATTAAGCTGACTAACATTACAGTACAGGCAGTGGATTTAACAGTTGTATTTCATATTCAGGCTAATAGCTAGGGTGCCGAATAATAATAAGATGTAGCTTGAAGAGCCCTGAGCAGAATGTTATATAATCAGGCTTATATAGGATATAAGGTGCCCTTTGCGGCCTCACTCATATCCTCGTATTGGGTACGAAGCTAGTAGCCTTGTGATAATTAAGGTACTCTTGATATTGGGATTGGAGGAGTGGTTCGCTTTCTTATCTTTGATAGTTATCTTAATCTTGTAAGCTATGCTAGTTTATCCATATTAATGTCCCTTTTAACGGTTCAGATACCAATTAGCATGATGCTCTGATAAAGATACAAAAATGCAAGACTGCGGCTCAGTGAAAGGGGACGTCGTAAAAATGGCAAGGATTGTGCAGTAGTCTCGTACCCCAAGATAGGAGAAGGTCCTGGAGTACAAGCTTTCCCGAAAGTTCTGGGAATGTCTCCTTGACTGCAATGCACTGGTGACCAGAGCCACCGCCAACGTCAACAAATACGGGCTTGTTTTGAAAATCTCCTAGCTCCTGTTTGAATGGAAAGGCCGATAGCCACGTCACAGCAGCAGCACGTTGGACTGTCATGACTTGCTGGAAGTACCCAAAGTGATTATGTTGATTTGGGAACCAGATAAATTCCGGAAGATCAGTATTGAACGTTGGCTATAGGGCCGTCTTGCTACTGTCAGTTATGTCCTGATACTTTGTCTCTGCAAGAAAATCAGGCAGCTGCTGTAGAATAGGTCCCACAGTATCGAAGCCAGACAAGGCAAGTCGAAATCAGGGATGAAGGTTTCTTAAAGATGGGAGGAGGACTTACAAGTGATGTATTCCACCTTGGTAGTTCTTGTCTGCTAGAAAAGGAGTAGTAGAGCTTGAGCTGAAGTGGCCCTTGCTAGTTTCCTTAATTTGTCCAACCGAGGCTAGATACCGTAGGATACGGCCTTGAGAAAGCTTGAGATTTTGAGCGTTTGCGGAGAACGAATATTCTTACCTAAGAGCTCTGGAGCAGCATTTGTCTTCAGAGCTAGCGTGTCGACACTGATCGGATCTTTACTCTCCTCAATAGCATCAAAAATACCTAAATCAACACCAATGCGAGCAGCGGTGAATTGAAGTTGGTTCAAAATAAGTAAAACTGCCTCGGGGCTGCAATGCCAACTGCTTGGATGACACTCACTAATCCTGCGAATCGCTGAAGTGTATCATAAGGAGTCTCTATGTTGTACTGGAGGTTTTGCACAGTATCGATCAAGTTTTTGCGGCCAACTACTGAATCTGAGCAGTGATGGCATCCATATCTATCATTCTGTTACTGAATTCTGTAGATGTTCGGTCGATCTACTCGGCATTGCAAATATCAAAGGACTCGAGTAAATAGAAATGTAGTTGGGTGGAATTAATCGATAGTTATTGTTGAGAGAAGAGGAAGGAGAATTGTAATATATACCTGGAAGTATATAAGCCCCAGGACGTAGATGCAAACGATAATTCGGGTAAATCTTGGATTGATATTTTAATTTGGGGAATAATATATAATTAACAAATCTTTTAGACGCGGGAAAAAATACATATTAATACGAAGCTAGACAATACAAAGTTAGGTAACGCTTACGACCACTCCTGTCACACACATATCCAAGGGTTGCATTTAAGCCTTGCATTACACTAGTCAAAGTATTGAGTAATAATGCTTACTTCCATTGAATATAACATTCGATAATACTTTACTGTGCCTCATAAGATTTCAATACAAGGCATGTCGAGTCATGACTCGATAGCGAGCGTCTGGCAGTACTATGCAATCAGTTAGCAAAAGGAAGTCTTTCTATTTCAATGTGAATTTATATCACCTTTTGTGTTGGAAATTGTATACTGCTCATATACTCATTATAAGATACAGTACTATTTTTATGTGCACTGTGGACTCCAGGCATATCAGCAAAGTGCTGGAATCCATTGATGCAGACACACTACAATTATTCCCTAGCCGGTAAGCTATATTAATCAAAGCAAACCAAGTTGCAATTTCTAACGAAGGAAGCATTGATGATCTCGTTCCGCTGTACAGGACCATCATGGGTGCCATACACAACACGCATCTCCTCGCTTCGGCGCTTCAACAAATTGGCCCGGGTTTGCGAATTCTGTCGTAAATCGTAAGAATGAAGGGAATTTGTTCTCGATGAGTTGTGTATTTGAGAAGCCGTGAGAGCACGGCGGTATCTTCCAGATATTGCGCCGCACCCTGCTCGCTAGAATAGGGGTAAGCGTGGGTCCAGAGGGAGAAGATTTTTCACTTACAGGTATGGATGGGGTCATTGAATGTGCTTCATCGCCGAGCAATGTGAACTTGCAATCTGGATGAGTCCAATATCGCACATCTAGAATTGTACAAGAGGTCCTTTTGAGGCAAAACGGCGCTAGATCCATATTTTTATTTTTATTTAGAGTCCCAGTTCTTGTGACACTCCTTAACATCTTCCGTCTTTGAGGTATACGGATGAGTTTCGACTTTTTTGGTCATTGGCTCCACGAGTCCTGCAAGCCAATTAAAGCTGCCACTCGTAGATCACACTCCCGAGACAAAAAAATCCCAGGGCGAAGCCAATAAGGAACACCGGGAGACTCCACGAGATCGCGAAGATCATGATCATCGTGGCTTCCAAGTACATCCTGGCTTATTTCGCAGGAGAACAGCATATGGCCGAAATTATTGGGAAGATCAGAAAGACCTAACAAGAGAGACTGACCTTGAGAAAGTTCTCCATCCGACCCAAGCATAAGATCGGCGTTAAAAAAATCGATTATTCTGTAATTGTACAGAAGGAGCCTCGAAATCGATCAACAAGACTATATACCCAAAATTCAATCTTTATTCCCAGACCTCTAGCTTTACCCACCACTGAAACACTAGCAAATTAGTTCCTAATTAATAGGAAGAGAGTTCCGAAATAACGGAAAGAAATACAAGCCATCTCTAAGAATAAAAAAACACGAAAAACTGAATACAAAGGAGTCACGTGCCCTGATCGCATTATTAGTGGTAGGATTATAGGATTGGAAGTTGAAAGTTGAAGAACGACCAAGTCAAATATGGTTGAGGCATCGAAGCCCCCCTCCCCCCCCCTAACCAAAAAACGATTCAAATGGAACCTAAGTTTAAGTACCACGTGACTATCTCGAGAGTATGTAAAATCTAAGCGAATCATGTGATTATGTCGAACAATCAATGAATGCTAGCTTGACAGGATTTAAAATTCAGTTACTGTAACCTTTTCTCCAAAATTTGTTTGCCATCCAGAATATGATCAGAGAACGGTTGATAGGAAAGCGGATATTACACGCCGTGTGCTCTTGATTGGTTTCCAGTCAAATCCCATCGACGGGAATCTCGCATCAACTGTAAAATCCGAAGCTTTACTAAGGGTCTCAAGCTTATTAGCACGATAAGGTTACAGGATGGTTTGCGATCGCAACTTGAGTATGTTTAGAGTTAGCTCTTCTTATTTAAGCTTTTTGTACGGAGTACGTATGTACTCTGAACAGCCTTATGAGAGCCGGGTTTATTAATTGAGGGCCTGAATGACGGTTGCATGATTTTCCTCAACCAGAATTAGCTAGGAATTACTTATTTCGGGAATTTGATTAACTTACTGTTTTATGAAACCTCATGTTTCAATAGAAACTTTGCTTGAAGATCAACCTGTTTCTGGGGAAAGTCTTTTTTACAAGTCTGGGAATAAGTTATATCTTCGTTCTCCAAATCCCAGTGCCATCGTGATTTTGGTGGTATCGCGGGGCGAGAGATAGGGTTAAGGTCAGATATACTCTGTATTGATAATTTACAAGGAGGGAAGAAGGTGCTTGGAAGAGGAAGAGCACCAACCAACCTTACATAAAGTGTAAATGCCTAAGGCAAATAGTTTATACGTGACTGTGCTAATGAACCTGTGACAGACCAGTTCAGTTTGATACTTGAGTACCAACTACTCTCAGCGGTGGACCTGATTGGTTAATACCATATTTTCTTATTTGAAAGTCTGGAGTGTGGTCAATAAGGAATAAGGAGGTATAGTGAGGGGAGAAAAAAGAGAATATCGGCAGGGAGTCTATGTTTCGATGGGCGAATCGGAACTTTCAGATATGACGTTCGGTTCCCCCTTCGCGCCGTTCCCAAAACAATGCGACTTGAAAAGGATGGGATCTCGATGTGTTCATTCTTTCCTGAGTATTTGTTCAAGTACCTATACTCGTACTTGTACTTAGATAACCTTAACCTTAATCTTAGATCAATTATAACCGCGTACCCTCAAAAGCTTAATGTACCGCCCAGATATATGCGTACTTCCAAGGTCGTCTCAAGTAGTCGGCACAGAAGTCAAAAATGAAGATAATGGGACGAAGCTCGTATCACAAGAATATTCCGAGGGAGTTTCCAGATCATCCATTATTTGAACACGTCAAATAAGGTGAGTTTGCGACTTTCGAATAATGCTCTACCATAACTGAGCAGATAGTTTTGCTGGCAAGGAGTCCCGAGCAGTCCTATGTTAGCATTGGCTTCCTTTCGCGTGGTGAGGTCTAGGATTTGGAATATGCATTGGACTTACAAACAGCAAAATGACTGCCCAGGCTAATCGTTTCGAGGAAAACATACTTTTCCATAGAATGTTTGAAAAAGTCTAAACGCTGTTTGCGGAGGATAGAGTCATTATATTGCTTGTCAATATTTGGCCTCGGAAACCTCTTTGTTTCTTGTGGCGAGATATTGCTTCGCAGAGAGGAGTACTATAGGAGGGGGTGGACAAGTTCCGACTCTTGATGGAATTCTGGACAACAATATTCTTTGGGCCAACAGTTATTTATATACGGATGCTCAATCAACGTGATCTCTCGAGGTTTTCAAAAGTCATCTTCGCTCCACAGCTTTATTTCAATCAATACCCTCATTTTCAATTGGCAGTTTCATTTCAATCAATACCCTCATTTTCAATTGGCAGTTTCATTTCAATCAATACCTTCATTTCAACCAATCATCATGATTTCAATCAAGAGCCTCGCTATCCTCTTGTTATCTATTATTGCAGTTGACGCCGCAGGAGTCATTGGAAAAGCTGAAGGTTTCGCTGCTGCTGCCACTGGAGGTGGAGCTGCTGCTGCCGCCTCCCCAGCAAACCTCGCCCAACTTGTTACCTGGCTCTCCGATGCAACTCCCCGTACCATCGTCCTTGACAAGACTTGGGATTTCACTGGCTCTATGGGGACAAAGACCGAGCCTGGATGCAAACCCAACGCAGACCATTGCACCAATGGTGCCGGACAGCTTGCAATCAATGTCAATGGCTGGTGTACACAGGCTGAAAACGTCGACCAATCTGCCCCCAAGCCAATGGTCACTTATGATGTCGCCGGGATTCCTACAAATTCTATCAAGATTGGTTCTAACAAATCCATCATTGGAGTTGGAGCTGCTGGAAAGATTAAGGGTAAAGGCTTTTTTATTTCAGGTGCCAAGAATATCATTATTCAGAACGTTGAGTTCGTCGAGATGAATCCCAAGTATGTCTGGGGTGGAGATGCTATCTCCGTTGATGGCACAGATCTTCTATGGATCGATCATGTCAAGATTTCCAGAATCGGTCGTCAATTCATTACTATGGGCCCAGGTGCTTCCAACCGTGTCACCATTTCCAACTCCGAGTTTGACGGTACTACTCTTTGGTCTGTTAAGTGCAACAACCACCACTACTGGACACTCTATTTATCCGGATCCCGCGACACTGTCACTTTCAAGGGCAACTATATCCACAATACCGGCGGTCGTGGACCCAAGGTTGGAGGTCTGTCCTCCAATGTCCCGGCCAGTGTCTTCTTGCAAGCTGCCAACAACTACTGGTCAGATATCGCAGGAGAAGCATTCCAGATCGGCAAAGGAGGAATGGTACTTGCTGAGGGCAATGTTATGGAGAAAGCGACGATACCCGTCTCCTTCGACATTCCCAGCAACCCTCTCTGGTCTTCAAGCGGTGGCGTTGCAGGGTGTACTTCAGTCCTTGGTCGCGCCTGTGTTGCTAATACCTTGGTTGCATCCGGACCTTTTGCTGGCACGAACACTGATGTCTTGAAGACTGCAAAGACAAAGACTCTTGTTCCTGTTACCGCTGTTGGGCTTACCAAAGCCAATGTTCTTCAAAACGCTGGTGTTGGGAAGATCTAAGGGATTCAGTTGGAGAGGCCGAATTACAGGGGCAATATGGAGTATTGGGAGTGGATTTAACTTGGGAAGGATATATATAGGAGTTTTTAATATTGAATGGTCATTTTTTTGTTATTTGAAGAAACGTTTCTTGTGCCTGATTCGATTAATCGTATACTAGATTTGAGGTTATCAATCCATCGTCCCCGCATTGGAAAATCTTATAAAGATCGCCAGGTTGGTTTTCTGGTATTCGCGTCTTTGTGCATCTAATTGACCCACTAGTCGATGTCAAAATAAGTAAGTGATGCACTACTTATAGTATTGACACATAAAATATTGTTATTCAGGATTATTACCGTAGATTTTATTTCGAATACTACTGCCTTCCATAGTTATGCAATGAAAGTAAGGAAATAGATCCAGAGTGTCTGTTTTGAACTTACATACGTCATATTGGCAGGTAGAGTATGCGCAGGAGACTTTGATTTTCTTGGCACCAATGGAATAGAAATTGCGGTTGCCGTTGAGACATATTGAATTTGTTGTGGTGGTGGTGAGAGAAGCTGGGGAGAGGGGAAGCTGGCAAAGGTGGTCCACCAACGGGTGTATTGACTAATGGGACACTGTGGAAATTGACTCGGCAATAACTCTGAGAATCATTTCCCTTGAATTCTGACATTTGGTATGAAAGTTTATTACTGCTCAAATAATCGAAGTACAATCTTCTAAAATCAAACAAGTGAAAATTGACTCTGTTATAGATTGAGAATTGGGAAATGTCTTGTTAACGTTCGCCTGTGTACCCACTGATGATGCTCCGCAACAATTCCCCATGTTATCGAAACTTTTGCAAGCGCCAGTAAGGTTACAGCCTAGCTAGCGAATGAGCCGCAGACCACCCCGAAACAGAAATCGTAGGCTCGCCCGAATGTCTTCCCAAATAGCATTTCCCGGATGATTGCTGCCAATCGACAGATACACAACCCAATCCGGTGGAACAGATACTCATACATTCTGTAAAAGACGTGGCTTGGGCTGCGTCTATAGTGACGTACCAGGTTGCCAAGGTGTAAACTTCTGGAATGGGAATGGTTGTGTTTGGGCTTCTGTTTATCAGTTCCCGCCAACAGCAACGGCACCTACCAGCGGGGAGTTCATGTGTGCTATCCCGACTACGAAGAGGCCTTATTAAAAATGGCTTTACGAATATCTGACCAGATCCGTGGGACGTTTTCGTGAAGTAATGGTAAGAAGAGTGATGTGTATAATGGTGGATGTCAAGTCGTATTTATGTGGATGGAAGATCATTTTAGGCTTAAATTTCAACAATACGATTTTGAAATTGATAAAAACTTCTATTTGATTCATTTAGAAGTAACAGTGAATATCTATTTGAGATGCCATCTTGTGCCTACACTATTAGAGGGCGAAATCGTTTAAATGAAGTGATGAAGGGGAGCTAGGCGGAAGACAAAGCTTCGTGTAATTTTGTTTGCAGAGGGTAAACTCGTTCCAGCATGACTTAAGGCAGTTCCTTTTTGAGAATTCAAATAATTGGGTAGTACAGTTCCAATTGCTCAAATCAGCTGTTTCATTGTGAGAAAGGGTAAAGATCCGCGGGGGAAATGAGGCTAGCACGATGATCATGCTTTCACAGCTGAGAACAAGCTCTCTGCGTTACAGTGATACTTTATACAGCATAGAAAAATACATAATGTGCAGTCGTTGATTTTGGTCGATGCATACCGGTTATTGCATGTCACAAATAATCAAGAATCTTTTTTTACTATCTGTATACAGTAGTACAATAGAGTGAGGCACAATGTCCTCGAAAATACTAAGTTCGTTACAAGCTTCCTGTCAGAATCATTGTACCCCCACCCCGTCAGTAATGTGTGGCGAGCTGTAACATCAAAAGAATCATGTATTAGGTAATTTTACGATGTAAGATCTTACAAAACGATAAAGAGGCTTTCTCGTGGCATGCTGTGTATGTATCTCCTCAGATTGTGCGCAGCTGAATTCCAAGTGTAAATACGACATATACATGCAAGGAGTGACAGTTTAGTACACTCTGCACACCCCGGTTCCAGTTCACGGGAAGTGAAATTCGGATAGCGGGGTCCGTAATACTTTCAATTTATATTGGGAGTATCACAACTTTCTTATATTATCTTGACTAGATATCAAAGAGAAGGCTCTTCCCTCTATCATAGAATTCATGTTGATGTCAAACTTATCTTTTTCGGTTATCATCTCTAATATTTCGCAATGAAAAATCTCTCCAGCGCGATACTTGGTCTTTTAGCCATTGCAAATTCTGTATTTGCTCAGACCGAAACACCTGAGGTACAATAATCTTTTTCAATACATCCCAAGTTTGATTAATGTACGAATTTAACGAAATTTTGCTTTCATTCAGGATTTTTGCAAGAGAACGGCAGGAGCAGCCTATACCCCAGAATATGATGCGAGTGGAGTTTTCTTTGGCAAATGCGTGACGGCACCCATAACTAGTACGCTTCCATATCCCATAGCGATAAGCTTATGATGTGCTAATCCTTCAGTTTGCCTTGGTACCGAGTAAGGAAGAATGCAAAACCTGATTGATGGTCCTGGACCGAAGAAAATCAGATGCTGATACAGTAATGAAGATATACGCATTCTCAGACAGGAAAGACAGAGTGCTGTCTTCCTCCCAACGCGGTGAAAGCCGCTAGCGGAAAAGAAGGCTGTTGTCCAGCTGGCCAGAATTTCAAATGGGATGGTTCTTTGTCCTTCAATTTTTTATCCCGCCTTGAACCGTTTCCTTTGTAATATTACGGCGCTAACACACTTCTTCTTCATATAGGTACAAAGCCCTCATGCGTTGCACCTCCCCCCGCTCTTTCCTGCCCAGCTTCGAACTTTCAATGGGCACAAAGCAAGGGCATTCGATTTCAAATCTACTGTAACCGTGCGGTGAGGACAGTAAGATACCGCTGGAACATAGAGTCTTTTCTTGGAGTTCTCGGGGGTACAGATAGCTATTTCATGGCGAGTGATTTGCAGAACTGCATTGATGGTTGTGCTGCGAATGCAGCGTGTAATGGAGCAAACTTTTGGCCTGCTCGGGGATTTTGTGCTATGAATACCCGCCCACGACAGCGAAATATATTTCAAGAGGGTTGTAAGTGGTCCTTTTCAATTCTTCAATATTTGAGACGAATGACAGATGGGAATTTGGCCTGCCCATTGCGCATGGTTTCCACCCCATGAGGCGATTCGATGCTAACTTGTATCTCTGCGTTACCACTACAGCTCTATACGAAGCGCCACCCCCTCCAGCCCCTGGATCATATGAGATAATCGCTATAGTTCCTGTGCCTAGTCGTCGTTAGATTTCAAATATCAGACACGAAGGAGCGACATACGATAGAGGAAAATGCAGACCAGATCAGACCAGTTTACACTTTCCTTTGTTTATCTATATGATAATCGTTGTGTTCTCCTACAGTCGAATGATCGGCTAGTTGCATTAGGCATTCATGTGTCGTTTGTTTTCACCGTTGTTTTCCTCAAGAAACCATTTCTTTCTTTTCCAATGAAATTCTCTGAATTGAGTACTTGGTAAAACCATCCTAACTTCGAAGTTGCCATTTAGTTAGCTGAAACCCATTCTTAGATCAAGGTTCTTCAAAACAAAACCATCTATACAATGTACTGTGTGACGAAATACCTGTTAAAGCCATTCCAATTGTTCTCAAATGAATCTGATCGATAGTTGTTATAATACGAATTGAATCAATCGATCTTAAAGGCTAAATTGCGGGTAACGGTGCCGATCATGCACACATGTCCCGGTACTTTAAGACTAGGCTCGCACATCCAATATGTAAGGACCATAAGCAGAGTGCATTAGCTCAGACTTGGCATATAGCGCCCCTTAGTCCAGCACTAAGCGATGGCCGTTTGATTTGACGGTCAACGCCTTCTTCATGTTGGTAGAATAGAGACCACTTGTAGAGAAAATTTAGTCACGCAGCAATACAAAGGGACTTCCTACGTTCGTATATCACTGGCATGATGTCACTGAGAGGGTATTTTGGCGTTTGCGTTTTCGCAAAGGATTGAGCTTGAACCTTAGATCTCGTGAATTGCATCATCGTAAGCAAGCTGCAGAAACTGAAGCGCTTGATTATTCGCGAATGTCAATAACCTAGGAGGCAGATATAGCGGGGATACATGCTCCGCAAGAGGTATAAATACATCGACATCTATCCCATTCTTTAGCTACCTATTGAAAGACCTTCAAAGACCTTCAAGAAGCCTAAGTTCTCCTTCTCCGCTACCATTTTTTTTGAAAAGAGATCCGCTTTCAAGTATCTACGCACTACATACTTTCATCCGACATGGATGGCTACACAGTTTCTGCCCCGGTAGATTGCATGAAAACATTTGACACAGGGAATTTGAAGGGAAAGACTGCCGTTGTTACCGGCGGTGAGAAGGAATTTTTCTATCAAAAGAATGTGCTGACTAAGTTCAGGTGCAAATGGAATCGGCGAAGCATATACAAGGGCGATCTCTGTCGCAGGGTAGGTGGCCAGTATTGGAGAATGCTTCTGAGCCTAACATATTTAGAACAGTGTCAATGTATGCATTGGGGACATGACTCCAAACATGGTTTGGAGTCAGTGGTCGCAATGGGTGGGTTTCGTATAAATATTCGAATACCTGTTCCCAAGCTATTATTAATAAGGGACCAATTAGAGGCTTCAATATCTGTTTATTGAAAATAACTAAAAATCCTTATTAATATTTGTAGGTAGTTATAAGTATCCGTTTATTATATATCTAAAATTAAAGCTATTTAGAATTTTTAGAATTTTTGTATTTTTAATTTGATTTGAAGGATTTTAGTATATTTGAAAAACTAAGAATTAGAAATATTGAAATTATTGAAAATGAAATATAAAAATATAGCTTTAATTTATAAATTTGAAATTGAAGGTTTTGAAATTAGTTAGATTTTAATTCTTGTATTTTATTTTGTTACAAATTCGAATATATTGAATAAAAAAAATGAAAATAAATAGGTAGTATTTACAATTTGTATATATTTTTTATACAAAAATCAAACAAAATATAAGGTTTTAGTTTTCAATATTCTTATTCTTTATTAGAAAAGATTGATAGAGTATAATAGGGATTATTAATGAAAATCCTTATTATATATATACTTTAGATATTTAATCTATAAAAATGAAACCTTAATATTTATAGCTAGCTATTGATTAGCCAGAATAGCTTTTTCTATCTCTATAGCTATCTGTAACCGCGGGTACCTGTAGCCAGCCGTACTACTCAAGCCACCCGTTGCGACCACTGTTTGGAGTTGGTATCAGAGCTTGAGCAGTAAAACTTTGTACGCACCCTTTTCTCCGGATCTGATGTTGATATCACTGAAGTGTAAAATTCGTGAAGTGTGATGTGTGCAATTAGGAAGATCAGCGTCGTCTTTTCACTGAGGCTGCATCCTTCACAGGAAAGGTAGACTGACTATGTTATCTCAAACGCAGGCATATCTCCTCCAGATGAAGTCTTTACTTTCGCAGGTAAGCAAGGGACTATTTTCACCGCCAACAATGGGCTAACTGAGATGTGCAGGTAAAGGACAGGAGCCCACAGAGCCAAACCTGAAAGCGATCGATGTCAACTTGAAAGGGATACTGTACACCATCAAACTAGCTCTCCACTACTTTGTGGAACAAAATGGAGAGAAGCCATCGCCTCAGCAAGAGGATACGTTCTTAGTGCTGATCGGATCTGGGCAGCTGTTCTGGACTGCCTCCGAGGACCTGTATATCCGAGCACGAAGTGGACTGCGCGGGGTATTATGCACTCTCTACGAAGGACAGCATTTTGTTACGGCAGCCGGGTCAATGTCATCTCTCCCTGGTACCCAAACCCCCCATTAAACTCAGACTATATGTTGCTAATCTCTTGATAGGTACGTTAAGACGTCGATATTATCTGCGGAAGCTTTCGCGAACGTGGAGAAGCGCGGGGTACAATTCGCGAAAGCAGAAGATGCAGGAAGTGCTCTTCTACGAATCTTGTCTGATCGAACAATTAATGGCAAATCGCTGTTCTTCTCGGCTAGAAAGTGGGCACCAGCAGGGTCTCTGGACTTGGACGTTGATGATTACCCTGGGAATGAGCTGATTCAGGAAATTCAGGTGGACCAGATGAAAGGAGCTCCTGTGGAGGAAGGCTTGTTTCTGCCATAGGGTAGATTGTGAATCCTAAGTTGCCGCTTGTACTATAATTTTCAAATCTCTTGGTTTTATCACTGCCCTTGGGAACGCACAAATAATCCAAATATTTGTGGGATATATTATGGACCTAGGGGAATTCTGGAAGACCCACATTCAATATTGATGTTGCGTTAATGGATTGAGCTTTTGCTCCGATATGGAGGGAAGATTGAATTGAACTCCCGTATTTTGACTTTTGCCAATGTAGAGCAGACATAGGTAGCGATATACTCTATGCCAAGGTTAAAAATACACTTTTTCAGGAAGCGTGACATCAAATGCAGCACCTCTTCCCCACGCTTTCCCCTCCAGTAATTCGTTGAGTGTAAGAGATCTCGGCAACCTCTCAACATCCAAGGCCAGTTATCAACAAACTCTGTGGTAACCTCCAAACTCGAGGGATCCCAAGGATTGCTCCAAACGATAAGACCGCCCCTTTCAGATGGAGCGTGGCACACCTCGACCAGATCATGACAGAGATCATCGTCATCAAAATCTTCACCTTTGCGCAACATATTGTCTCGTAGTTCTGTGAAAGGAAACAGGTCCAATTAGGGATGATGGGAGACTTGATGTTGAAGTGCCGTTGGCCAAAGACTGGCTGGGCAGCTCTTGTCCCAAACGCGTGATTCGTTTTGGATAAATGGTGAGATTGCGTCTGCGGTCAGCCAGTCAAGATTGAACCCCAAAGCCATCGTGTTGCTGAACAAAGCACGAAAGACGTTGAACTGAATTAGAGTAAGGAGGAGGTCAGTGCGGGGAGAGCTGGTCATATGCTGAGGAGAAAGGAAATGCTCGACTTGTCTGACAATGTATTGAGCCTGGGAAGGCGTCAGGTCCGATGAAAGTAGACTTTGTTTATAATCGTAGTCAGTAAATTGCCCAGGGGCCACGGCATCTCCAGAAACCTCGGGTTGCTTCCGTCCTTTGATAACTTCGAGGAGCGGATTCAGGTGTGGGTCAATTTCCTGTTCCGATGATTCCATGTCTTCCATGAGCGGGCTTGAACGGGTTGTTTCCATTTTCAATATCCTTTGTCGTCTCCCTGAGAAGCATAAGAAGATAAACATGATTTAGAGCCACTCATTCTACGTGATTTTGCCAATGCAGGTATATAGAGGTACAAGGAACTTCGTCTGGCTATCGAGCTTACGATAGCGTCTTTTGATGCAGCCGATTCTGGCGTTTCCTTCGCTCAGCAGCATCTGTACTACCTGTCAAATCATCCTCCGCAAAACGTACTTCTGCTTGCTGTGGCATCCGTCCCAACAGCACACTTCCGACCAGTTCTCCAATCTCTTCTTGACGTCTCGTATCGTGTTCCATTCTGAGCAGGGAAAAAACTTTATAAATAAAGAGATTGAGATTCTTGAAATTTAGCAATGAAAATTATATTTAGCAGTTGTATTTTTGAATTGGTTGAGAAGCACGAGAAGCTACCATTGTACAATCTACTCTGTCTATGTCACGCTTTTGAGTGGTAACCTTACCCACTTATTTTTGACAGCTGAAAAAGGAAAGGTGCTATTAGCAATAGTGGTAGGTGCCGTAACTGTAGGGGCCCGAATACCGGTATTTCCATCTGATTACTAATCACTCCAACTTTAATTCAATCGATTGTTTCAAGCGCTACTATCATTTATCATTACTACCCCCATGTCGCCGTCACCTCTGATCCAGTACCCTAGGCAGCATATACGAGCAAAATTTGTGTGAATAAATCGAATTCAAAGCTTGCTTCACGACCCAAGAAAGTAGTATGTTCATTTAAACAACAGGACGGTGGTCATGAAAAGTCAGTCTTTTTAGGGAAAATGTCTCCTCAGATTCCGTAGATTATCTGTGAGTACAGATAATATTTACGCAGTCTATTCATGATGAATAAATGATGAAGATCCTGTGACCTTAAGTGAGAGCATGGCCAAACGATGTTTACGAATATGCTATGTATCTTAGCGATTACCTCAGAAAAGCACTTGCCTGTATCGATTCCGCCAAGGACTATCCAGTACCAAACCCGTTAGTCAAGTCCATGATCACGGCCATGGGCGTTCTTCTTGTTAAGTTCCAGGATATTCCGGACCTCAGCGCGGTCATATAAGTCATTACTGCCATTCCAAGCGGCCTTAAAACAACGACAGTATATTCTATGGCGATTGGACTTTGGCGGAATACGATCCTACAGAAGCTTGCTATATTGATTCGAGAGACAATCTGGCTGTGCAAGAAGCCGCTTAGATAAGAATAAAAACAATTGAACGAACATAGAAGATAAGGGATAGCAACGAGTGATAATGCGAAGGCGATTCAATCTGCGCCGTCATCTAAGGCTTTCTATGTGTTGGTAGTCAGTGGTAATGTCGCGCCCCTTAGTAGACCAATCATAAGCTTGACCGTCATTTCATTCATGCACAAATTTCAGATCTTCGTAAAGATTACAGATCAATGCTAACTCCATTCTCAACGTCCAAATTGTCATCAGCCCTTGCTGAGGCTCGTGCTAGTAAATTCTGGGCAAGGTTGATTTCATCTATCATACCAAGCGTGCCAAGTAGAATTTGGCCGCACTAATGCGCACTGCTTACGCTCCACTCCGGAGGGTCTACCGACAGGGGTGTATATATGGTAGGCGAGGCGGCAAGTAAGCTTTTCAGATGGACGGCGTAGTAATCAAGCACCTCTAGCAGTACTGAAATCTCGATCTATCCTATGGCATGACATGGGTAACGCGGCGTTAGACTAGACGTGGCAGTTAATTACCTTCGGAATGAATAGCTAATTAGGGATTTACAAGGGAGGTTATCTGCGGGGAAGGGAAGGGTGCTACTATTTCTCAGCCCTTAGGTATGCTGAGATTCGGAATCACGTCATCTGCTGTTGAGAGAAGCAAGTTTGCGCACAACAAAACAGCTAAGATCTATGAACTCTCCGCTTGATTGGCGTGAACAATTTTTCAATCAAACAAAGTAGGTAGTCGCTGCAAGGGCAAACGAGTCCACGCTGATCTTCAAGTGAGCATACACATCTCTCGGAAGCTTTAGCTGCAGCAACGATTGGCAAAAGGTCTATACTATTCCCCGCCAAGTAAACATATAAGCCGATTCTGCTTAAAACTTTGAGGGGTAGATTGACAGCCATACAAGATGAGATTATCCTCGGAGCTTGTTATGGATTAAACGTTTCTTGGCAAGAGAGGAATGCGACCGAATCTAGGGACGTTTAATCCACAAATGAAGCATTATAACCAATTCCATCTGTCTCTCAAATAGTTAAAGGATATTAGCGATACACGGCCTCGGAGTACCTTGTAGGGGCAGTGTACCTCTAATTCCTTTAATAAGCCTTATACTACTGTCTATCGTTCCTAGTGATGTAGGCTATGGCAGTGCAATGCTTCATTGCTAACCTCATCAACTATAAGACCAGCGATATGCCACCTGAGTAGAAACAATCTTGTCACTCAAATCCACAGTAGCCTTCATTTTCAGACATAATTCGCAAACGACTGCATCATTATGAAGACAGGCGTCAGTCTTGTCACACTCAGCATCGCCATTGCCAACATTTCGTCAGAAATTTGGCACAAAACATGTCGTATGGGGCCGACAACTGGTACAGCAGCGCTGGGCTGATGATGACGGTGCAGAGGTAGCAGTGCCTGTCGTCAAATGGCCTTTGTACTTGTGGCTGCCATATATGGCTGTGTCACTAGCGATTGTCTCTGTGGTGTTTGTGACGGTAGATTTTTTGCCGATATGGGTTTGGAGTGACTTGGTTTGGAGTCCAACGTATGGGACGAATGATGAGAACTTCGTGCCTATGGATCGTGTGAGGGGCTATATCTATAGCAAAGAGGATCTTGCTATGGACTGGAAGGACATTGAAAGGCATGCTGCGGCGGCGGAGACCAAGGGGTATACAGTGGTGAAGAAGTTGGTCGAGGGAGCTGAACACGTGCAGTTGTTTAAGGGCAATGGTGGGGAGAAGGGTATTGGGATTTTGTTGAGAGACTTTGGGGACTGGCTATGGCAAGTCATGAGCGCGAGAATCATTCGCCGAGCGATGATATATAGCCTGTTTACTCTCCGTCTCGCGGCGTCATGCGAGGCGTAGCAAGGCGTAGCAACAGCAGCTTAATTCTATCTTTCAAGATACATGCCACGTGACCCATCTATTTCATCAATGGGTTTGTCTCTTGAACACTTATTAGGCAACTGCCATGTTAGAAGGTAATCATCAACCATCAGTAATCTCGGAGATACTGATTTCCAATCATGTGAACTGTGCGGAAAATGCACTTAATCTTCATCGTGACGATCAACATGAGCACCCCACAATGTATTCATTCGCCTCGCATCCCTCGGCAACAAGAACCACCAAGTTCCCCAGAATTGAAGAACCCCCTTCAAATATTCGACACGTCTCCAAAGTACAGATAAAAATGTCTAAAGAACAGACCAGCAAAACCTTACTAACCCTACTCGGGCGTTAGGAGGAGAAATCCCCCGCGGGGATTTTTACTCGGTTCGATCTTGGCGTTTTACCACTTCTACCACCAGACCGCATGGATGGTGCGGTCTGGGTGATGGCTTGGAATTAGGTGGGTACAAATTGGTAGTGAAAGTTGTGGGAATGATAGGTATGGGCGGTGTGAAGGGGAGGTAGATGTTAGTTTGTCTGTTTGCTCACTTAGATGAAGCTACATTCTGCATCATATCACAGCTTGGCCAATCCTGATAGATCGTCATCTTCAGCATTGGCTTGTTTGGAGTGCGGATGTAATGTAGATGTAGATATATACAAAAGGAAAGATTACTTTGATGTTGTTTATAGGTTATGACATATTGAATGTTGAACGCAGAGTAATAGATGCTGTCTTGAAACATATTTTAATATAGAATCAAGACTATGCCCAGAACTACATTTGATTCGATCTTCAGTGTTGGCCAAAATAAAAACATTGACCTCAAAGGTATTAGACTTCCGAATGGTAACAATATCACCATTCAAACACTAACAGAACAAGTAGAACAAATGCCAACTAGACATTCCTGCTGTAAAAAGGTTTCATTCTTTCGCTTGCTTTGTGATGCCGTTTGTTTGCAACCATAATAGTACAATTTCTCCCAACTCCAGTATTTTCCCGCGGAACCACGCTGTTCAATAGCCTGCAAGACCATCACTAGCATTCGATAACACTCTCCAGAACTGCCTATTCATTGAACGCATCAATCTGCCCTATGTCCTTATTCTGCTGTCTTTTGAACACGAAACAAATCATTCGCATGATGAATATCCTTAATAATGTACGTGCCAGTAATTCAAACCTGAACGCCAAAGTCCATATCATCTCTCCAATTCCCAACACTCGATCATGTACCATTACTCCTCTATCTCCCCTCATCACGATTTCCCCCTGGCGGTGGCATACCCGGAAACCCTTGAGCACCCGGCGGCGGCATCCCTGGAAAACCTCCTGGGGGAGGAACTGGAAACTGGAAGTTAGGCGGCAAGCCACCTGGAGGAGGAAATGGCATTCCAGCAGGCATTCCAGGCATACCCGGGAATGGCGGCATAGGTGGCGCACCAGGTTGTCCAGGTAGAGGAGGCATAGGGAAGCCTCTTGCACCTGGTGGAGGGAATGGCATACCGCCTGGACCAGAGGATGGAGGGAAAGGTGGTGGAACGCCTCCGGGGAAGTTGGCTGGTGGGAAAGGCGGGAATGGTGTCGAGGCTGCTGGGTTGTGGAGCATAGGATTCGAAGAAGATTGACCTTCAGCGGCGTAGGAAGATGTGATTGAGTCGATTACGGATTGAGCTTTTTCGTGACCGATTTCTAAGGTAAGACAATGGGTTAGTTTACTTATAGTCTGATGACTATGTAGAGGGTGAAAGGGAGCCATACGTTGATAATAATCGACAACATTGCGCAAATGATTACGTCCACTGTTGTGAGCTTTACGCACACTCATCGAGTCGTGAGTGAGGTAGACATCGCAATAATCGCCTTTAAAGATGTGTTAGCAAGCTGATCGCGAAGATGGAGATGGAGCTCAAATAATCGCAAGTCGCACGTCGCACGGCGCGTTGACTATATACTTACAGAAGACTGTGAGAATAGTTAGCATATATACCAGAATCGCAGATTTCAAAAACTTACATTTTGGCATTTTGGCGGTATTAAATATCTCAAGCTTTGTTATTGTAGTTGAAATTGAAGGTCCCAAGATCCCCAAACTCAAATCTAGAAGTTCAAACTTCGATGACACGTGACCCAATATTCCGCATCCCTGTACAGTACCCCGAAACCTTACACGTCGTCTAAATCTTTGGATTACCGCGATCTGGTTCTTGAGTTTCGAAAGCTCTATTTACACATTTCCTCCGAGGCCCCTTGTTTCCCACACAATCAATTTGGCTTCTGCGCATCATGGCATATACAAGGACATTTCTGCAAACACTTTGCAGTTTATTTCTGATACTAGCAGTTGCGGAGGCACTGAAATTCGATATTGACGCATATCATAAAGGGGACAAGAAGGGAGAGAGGTGCATTAGGAATTTCGTGGCGAAGGATACTTTGGTTGTGGTCACTGCTACCATTGATGGTTCGAAGGGCGATGGCATGCAAGTTGATATGCATGTAGGTTTTTATGCAATTGCTTGAGGAAATCTGGGCATATGCTGACATGAAGAATAGATCAAAGATGCTGTTGGAAATGAATACGGAAAACCAAAAGATATTGTAGGCGAGAAGAGAATGGCCTTCACATCTCACGCTGATGCATCATTTGATGTCTGCTTCTACAACTACTTCACAGCCTGTTCGTTGCCTGCCCTTTCTTCATTCTCATCGCAGCCAGTGCTAACTATATCCAGCAAACCGTGTCAACAATCCCCGCCGCCACGTTGAACTCGATATTGATATCGGAGCCGATGCCAAAGATTGGTCCGCAGTCCAAGCTACAGAGAAACTTAAGCCAGTCGAAACCGAATTACGGCGCATCGAGGAAATGGTTGCGGAAATTGTCGCGGAAATGGATTACCTTAGACAGAGAGAACAGAAATTGAGAGACACAAATGAGAGCACGAACAACAGAGTCAAATGGTTTGCGTTTGGAACTATGGGGATGTTGGTCTCACTAGGAGCTTGGCAGGTGATCTATTTAAGAGCGTATTTCAGGTATATTTTTGGAATTTTCATGGAAAGTTCATTTGATGCTAACGTATTGGGGACAGATCGAAGCATCTCATTTAAATATAAGTACTATGATTGCTATGAGGATAACGGCTTATGGCGAGGGCTTGTTCAGCGAATGAGATACCTTGTTTTACTAGAGTGCGAACACATCTGTAACATGGATTACGACGATTAAAGAAATTATCTTTAATCCCGGCAAAAAGATGCTCCTAGTTATTAACCCCCGTTGCATTTTTCTTATTTCGGTTCATCGAGAGGAAGTTCCCAGAAGTTTGGGGGTTTCATGTTTCCCACATATTACTCGAGTCAATTGCTATATTTTCGGTGCCATTGCCATTTCCACCCACTGGAAGGAGATACAACTGAAATAGTGCCTTTTCCTACCCCGTTCCTAATCATATCACAAGTCATTTACTTGTGTACTATCTGATCACTTTTGGTGTTGAACGAAGAAACGTCTAGCGGGGAAGATGAAAGACTCAAAGGAAAGTTGGGATTAGAAACCATTGAATGAAGAACCATAAAATTCTAGTATGCGGTTACACTTTGATTTGCAATCACGATCCACATATTTGATTGGATTTGATCTCCAAGTGTGAAATCTTGTCAACTTAAAAAATTAGAATCTACGGCATGGGCCGGCTTATCTTGAAAGGCCATGTTCCCCGCCCGACGCAACCACGCATTGATCGCTCTATCTGAGTACTGAATCGCTGATAGTCAGGCCGAATCACCACATTCTTATAGAGCAGCTTGTACGTCTCTTAGAATGAAATCTTTAGGCTTCCTTGCAGAACGGATGCTCAAATTGCAAAATTGATGCCATCTTTTTTGCGCCAATATCCACAAATCTCAGAGCATGAAGTTCTTGACAACGGGCAAAATAATGTCTAGGCTAGGCGTATGTTGTACAACTGATGGCTCGCTGACCGTCAGGATAGAAGGTTGACTAATGAGTAGTGCTCATGATTTAGGGCCAAGATCCTGAATTGCCATAGTGATGCTCTGGCACCGAGCTTATTATGGAACAGAATCTAATATCTTTACGTACAGTGAAGATCTATAGGATATCTGCACAATGATGAGTTGGCTTGAGGATCCAGTGGCTAGCTGATGAAATTCGGTTGGTAAATGGCTGGATATGCAACCTGTCAAAGAAGGAAGTTTGGTGCTGCTTTCGTCAATGGATTACTTGCTTCCAGAAACGCTGGTGTTGTTGCTGAAATCGATGAGTATTGCATATTCTGTGTCTCGTGGTAAAATCATAGTATTATTCTTGGCTCATCAAAATGAAATTCGACTTCAGCCTGGTTCCGTGACTTAAGCCTGCTATTTGAGCAGCCAGAAATATCTTCGCGTGGTTCGTGTAAACTTGCAATTCGCAGTTTATTTCTTCTAATAGTTATGCTACATTGCCATAGTCTTGGGATTTGCTAGTTAATCTAGAAGTTCAAGGTTCTTACCTTGAGTTCTGGAGCTGGGCATCTGTCCATAGTATGTCGTATGGTGATATGTCCATCGGTCTCATCTTCAGGTTAAATTATTGACGTCGTTTGGTAGAGGAGGAGGTGAGTTCATTTTCTTCAATTCATTTGTGAAACGTGCAACAAACAGGCAGTAACCCCGACTGATAGTTCAAGAGTACCACTACAGGGCGTCTTTTTGAGTCGGGTGAGGATTGAAGGAAATGGCTTCGGGTGTAGAGTTCAGTAGTTACTAGGTAGTCACATTGGACTGTAGGGTATATACAGGATTGAAAAAAATAGGTTCCCAAAGATGGAAAGATGCCCTTTCCTATCCTGATTTTTTCCCCAAAAGGGTAGTTGCTGTGTACCCAGGTGGAGTACAACAGACATCCCTCTTCGTAATTTACCTAGATATCTGAGAACCAGATCATTGTATAACAACTAAACAAACGCATTTTCTCATACTCATAATCAGGATCTCCACATCTTCAGTTATTCTACCTTGAAATTAACTGAGATGATGTAAAACAACGAGACTCCACCTCCATCCCGGAAATTTACCAAACTCCCTACCCCCCTTCAACCTGACCAATATTCGGAACAACCCCAATGAGCTCTTTCTCCTACAAACAATACGCAATTGGTGGCGGATGTTCTCCAAGCACAACAGAAGGTTCTTGCCGAGGGCTCCTGAAAGTACTGCAGTGCAGAATCTTGAAACTCTAGAGTTACTAAAAATCGAGCTTTTTTTATCGTTCCACCATCTCAATTTAGATCAATGACAACTTTGTAGATTATTTGATGCACAAACGAAAGGTGCCCGCGCATTAAAAGCAACAGATGGTGGAGCTTCGACGAAACGACATGGAAAGACCGGACCAAAATTGTACGTGGAGGAGAATGATACGGGGAATATTTTAATCTGTACACAACAATGAATCGATAGGGAGAGCGGTATCATGAATCGGATTCAGAGTGATGGGTGGAAGGAGAATGTGAAGATGTGGTGGGAAATTGTTGCAAAAGCATTAGAGGACAATGGGTAGGTACAACAAGATTGGTAAAGATTCGGATCATGGCAGTTGGGAAGGGGCTTTTGTGTACTTTGGCGAGGGGTGCTTTGTTTAGCAGGATGAGAATGGTGAGGATGAGGATGAAGAAGGAGAAGAAGGGGATCATAGAAAAGCAAGGAAGTTGGCTGGTGGCAGGAAGAGTTACGTTATCGAAAACCAGGAGGGAGGAAAGAAAAGAAAAGAGGACAATGAGCATGAGGAAAGTAGAGCAATGGGGTTTTTGATGAAAACGACATGGGTGTATCATTGAGAAGGTAAAAAATTCTCGGACAAATGTCGGTTTATTGAGGACGAGGAGACGCAGATGGAGGGTTGAGGATAAGTAGGGCAAGAATCTTGATGATGCGATTAATTGGCTTTAGAGTTATGATCTTATAGGATGAGTTCGAGGTCATGGAGACTGGCATATTAGTTGAGATTGAGCTTCGCGGCAGCTCGGACAAGATTCGAGCAGATAAGAATGGCTAGCATTATCCACCCATCCTCCCTCTCTGAATAGATATAGCGGGAGATATTGAACGTTACGAATAGAGAGCTATTTGGAGTCGCAGTCGCGATATAATGCGGATATGAATAGCAAGGCCAAATCTTGTCATTCGATTGGGATCTGATCCCGGAATCCTGAATCCGAATCTAGTTTCTCTGGTGCCACTTCCGGTACCCCAAAGATACTTCGAATACTCAAGTATATTATATTCAAGAGAGGATTTGCTTGTAGAGGACCGCAAGATTCAAACTGACTATGTATTACTCCCTGGCGCGAAGATCTGGGGATAGGTACTAATTAGGTATCTTCGATTTCAAGATTTCGTCTTCGCCAACTACAACCACTTCCTCATCACAACAACCCATTTCCTCCACATCATATTATAGCTTTATATATAATTATCTTCGAGTACCGTATCTTCTGACTCATTCGTGTCCAAACTAAAATTTTATATATTATTCTAAAACAACGTTCATTTATTACACTTCATATATCTTCAATTATGAGGCCGCATCAGTAAATGATATCGATAAATTGGAGCCTCAAGACAGCAGAGACATTAAATTTCGAAGCAGAAGCTGCAGATTTGGAAGCAGCAGAATGTGTTTGCTGAGAATTTGGAAAGATGCAAATGCTAGTGATCTCGTTACAGTCAAGGAGAATTCCGATATTATAGAAACTCTAGATAGAAGAGGAGTTGGAGGCTGTGCCCGGTAGTACATTATGAAGTTGATGAGAGCGAATAGGGGGAGTTGAAGCCCATTGGCCATGAGCCCGCTCAGATTAATAGTGATATTGATAAGAGAGTATGAATGAACGTAGCAAAAGAGAATTGAGACTGTGTCCGCGCAATTCAATGGTATGATTGACGTTATCTCCGATGTGCCAAAGTAAGTACTTGGAAGGAGCCAAGAGTGTGTCCTCTCAGACTGACAATAATCGAGGGTATACTACTCAACCAGCGAGTATACCTGATGATTGAGTCTCTTATTACTCTAGGATACTACTGTAATAAGTGCACATAACCATTGAAAAAACTTCTTTTATATATGTTAATCATTATGACTTATCTTTATTACTCAGAATATATTCATGACGTTACTCCACGACAAAAGATTTCTGCGAGAAGATATTATTAGAGAGAAAAAACCCCCCACACATAACTAACATAGAAGTTTGGGATTTCTCAGAGAACGTAGTATAAAGAGTGCGATGAAAAGGGTCCGAGGCGATGATATAGAAAACAGCAGGGCTAACGCATATATAAGGAAATTTTAATGAATACACAATAGGAAAAGATTTTAACAGAATTAGAATAAATACTAGATACTAGATACTGGGGAAGGAAAGAGTAGTAAGTATAATAATACCCACCGAGGTATCACGCGCTCCTGAAATCAAGTACCGCATCATTGAAAATGAGTGGCATTGAAATATTTCAATGACTACCTATCAATCATCTGTGATCGTCCATACGAAGCTATACTTTAACCTCTTATAGAAGTTTATACTTGAATTCATGAGCGCGTGATACCTCGGTGAGTATTATTATACTTACTAGTCATTTGAGCCGATATTGCTCGAATATAGTGGAATGCTAGTTACGACCTTGCCAGTGAGCTCGAGACATTCTATAGCTGCAACCATGAGCTGCTCGGAATATGTTTCTGCGTGGCAGCGTAACGCTTCAGGGTTGTGCTTTTGGGGAGGTGTTGTATGTATCAGATGCGAAGATTTGAGAAATAATATATGCACGTACAAAAGTGTACATGTGCAGAGTAAACCAAACTAGACATTACTTGATTCGTTTGGAATACTTGGCATGAAGATGTAGTAAAGTTTGAATTTAACAATCTTCCCGGTCAGGATTTGCTTGTATAAAATCAATACTATTTCATGATGTGGAAATTGGGATCATAGGGTTCCAATTCCATGCACCGTCATCACCTTGCATAGACCATTCATTTTAGTCTCATTTGACAGAATTTGGCTGATTTCGACAATGTATTGCTGATGAATGTGTTGCTCTGTCAACATTGGACACACTTGTTGCCAACGCTGAATGCTTTGACGTTTTGGTAGTTCACTCTAAAACTTGTATCAATTGACAAGTATAAGACTTAGAAACTATGTATAGCTGTCCGCAATTTCATAACATTTTGATGGACGTGTGTTGCTCATACTTCATCTGTAATTTATTTCAAATCTTGTTGGCGAAATATTGTGTAATATCCCGATTAAGAATGATGCCATACCGAGTGGAAGTCTGCGTATTGGGAGCGGGGGAAATACTTGAGATGGATCGTCCTGTGAGATTCTTATCATCGGAGGGAGACCGCATATAGAACAATCCGAGAGCGGAGACCGTCATGTTTTATCGATGGGATAGCAAGGTTGGTGGATGAAAAAATGCATGTCATTGGTAACCCGATTGTAGCCGCACTATGGGAATATTGTTCGAAAACCCATCCATCTATGTGACAATGCCGTTCACGAGTTGAATTCATACTTGATGTAGATAGATACTCCATAGTACATACATACTATTGATTTTTATGGAAGTAATACGAGATCGTATTGGAAACCCGTGAACAGAAAATTAAAGTATGGAACCCTTGGACGCCCTGAGCCCTGAGTGGTGGAAACACGATATGTCGCACCCAAGTTTCTGGAAACTCGCTGGAATGGTATAGTGTCACCAATTCGCGATATGAAAACACAGCACGTTGTAACTTGTTTCGAGACTGGAAAACAAATGACAACCTTAATTCAAGAAAAAGGGGGTGTGTACCGAGAAACAATACCAAGCAATGTTTAAGGATACTTCCACGAACGTTGGGTATGATTTTTAAGGCTGAATGGCAAGCTGAAGAAGGTCTTGGTACCTGCGTGGACAGGTACACTGTACAGCAGCAACGTGTTGAAACCTGCAAAACGACTATTTCCGACAAATATATAGTAATAGACGAAGGCAAATGTACAAACAAAGAAATGAGTTGCGAGGGACACCCGATAAGTACAACCTCGCCTGTCAGTCGGTGTCAGTCGGTGTCAGAAAGGGGCTTGGCCTCAAACAATATCAAATGCAGTTCTGCACTGTAAGTATAAGGAGATGGCCGATTTGAATGTGTTGATCCAAGTACATTGCCAAGATGCTGATGAAGTACGGAGAGTGTCATTTGATAAATGTTCATTCAGGAGAAAATCATAAATATGTAAGATATTAATTACTATTGGATTCATTGTGGATGAACTTTTAAAGAATTTAAGGAAGATGTTCAAAAGTGGACAAAAGGGGAAAACGGATAATGTTTCAAGGATTATTTTCAGAATGGGATAAATTTAGAACCGTATTGAAGATCACATGATAAGACCCGACAAAGTGTATTTCCCTCCTATTGGTATCAATTCATATTCATCCTGGATAACCATAAATTCTTGAATCATAGGCGAGATCGGACGACGGCGACGGCATCGAAGATTATTACATGGGACGCTTACGAACGGGGCTTAATCAACCCAATCAAATTTCAATCTTCTTATCAGAATCCATGACTTCTTTTTCTCAAGATTTCGGCCAGACCAGAGATTTCTTTGACCTTGAACCGAATCATATCGTTCCAATGTCCAAATACCTCCATTCTTTATCCCGTCAAAAGCAATCTATTTGTAAACCCACGCCATAGATTCGGCCATTTCCACTCTTTCTTTGGTCTCTAAAACCATGAATGGCTTTTGGATAGTGTGCGAGCGTGGGTAGTATCAGAAGATAGAGGAAATTGATTACCCCGGGGAGTTTAAAACCCTTTTTTACGTTAATATTGATTGGCTATCGACAAACTGGGTGAGATGTGCATGTTGTCGTGTGGGGGGGGGGGACCTTTCCCACGATGGATGTGTTCGATAGAGACCAGACCATTTTTGCTATATCTGCAATGTCTGGGTTGGTAACTTGTAAGACCCTGTTTTGCGTGGTTTTAATATTGTGAAACAAGACATTAGATCAATTTTCTTTTCAAAAGGCTTGAAGAAAGTTGTAAGACATGCCATCTATGTGAACGGTAAAAATGGTTGAAGAGGGCTGAAGATTTGTCCCGTCTTGTTTGTAGGTATAGATAGTATTCTTTGTGTGGGATTGACCCGATTTAAATTAAACATGATAATAATGATAGATGGATCCGCTCGGCGACAGCGATAGAGTGATGGAACCACAGTTTATTTTTTGGGGGGAGTAGATTTAGTGGATTTGTACGGACACGTTTGAGGAACACGGAGGAACTCTGAAGTACAGTACTTCTTGGCTTGTCGGACCAGGAAACGAAAAGGGAACGTCAAAGGAAGAAAGAAGGTACAGTACGAAGTGCAAGTTAATAACAGCCGGTTGTTAAAGGGGGAATCATTTTTGCGTTTTGATTTTAGGTTTCTTATTAGATTTTGGACAAACAACTCAATAATTACTACTAGACATGATACCAAGATGATTGCCACATATAATTTACATACTAGATACAACAATAATAAGTCTCTGCGACAAGGGTCTTTCCAGGATTGACTTTTTACGATGTATAGTAATAAGTAGTACTTTGTAGAGTAATGGAGTAATATATGGTAATACATGCCTCAAAAGTTGTACAAAGTAGGAAAGTATATATCAAAAGGGCCTGGTTGGTTGCTTTGAGGATATACCTAATAAGACTCTAATGAATAAGGATAGGAACTAACACAGCCATGATATTTGATATTGCTAGTTCTGGATTGGAATAGGATACATACAATAAATATATAATAGTATCTAGGAAATAAACTTTAATATTTGGGTAATGAGTGAACAAAGAAACTGACACCGTATAGTATTAGAAAAATTGAATTCCTTTTATCAACTTTCTTATATCAAATAATATATATTCCTAAAACATCCACTATTGGAAATAAATATAATAATGAAATCTTTTATAGCTTATTAACTAGATAATTTGAGTGATTCTCTTAACTATTAGTATATTATCAAAAAGTACTATATTCACTTCACTTGTATCTCTTTTTTACTCTATATGATTCCCAGTTAATAATCTTTTTGATTATCTACTCTACTAATACTAGTATTGATTGACTTATTGACTTATTGACTTAATTAAATTCACTACTCAAACGCCTCTCTATATTTAATTTGACCCCTGCAAATAAATGACTGCGTCTGCGAGGCGTATAATGAATGAGTGACAAGCGTACAAACTTCTACTACTTCTACTTCTTCTACTACTTTTTCTTCTTCTTCTTCTTCTTCCCTTCTTCTTCTTTTAGCCGACATTCCCCACTCTTATCTATGCTTGGAATTTCCAGAAATTCAGTAAAATAAATTTCATACATAACCTTCCCAGTTCCTCTTTCAATCTTTCTCTCTCTCTTCCCCAAATTCCCCACACTCACACTCTTCGGACTTGTAAAGTCTACCAACCACCATTTTACAACTCTCCTCTCTTTGCTCTTGAAGCCTTCCTTTCTTCTATTTTATTTCTCTCCTCGATATTCTCATAATAAATTCACAATCATGGCTGGCTCAACAACTGTCTCCTACACGGCGAACGTAAGTTTTTCAATTCCTTCCCAGATACCACAATTTTATTGGCTTCACAACATACTCCGCTATCGGCGCAACAAAAACAGAATACTATACTAATCTTTACTTTTGCAAAATTATAGCTCATGAAATACATGGCGCTCGACCAGAAGGGATCTGCCATGGCAGAGTAAGCTAATTAATGGAATACTTTTTTCCCCCTCTTTCAAAATCTAATCCTTTACAAAGGTACATCTGGATCGATTCCACTGGCGGTACCCGTTCCAAGTCAAAGGTGAGCAAAATATCCAACACACACATACCCACCGCTTTGCGCCCGAACTCAATCTTCCACAAAAAAAAATTATAAATACCTCAAATGACTCATGTACTAATATTATGTTTCTATTTACAGACTCTCACCAAGATTCCAGAGAGCGGTCAATTCACTCTTGACGATCTACCCGAATGGAACTTCGACGGTAGCTCGACAGGTCAAGCCCCTGGCGACAACTCAGATGTTTACCTCCGCCCCGTCGCAATCTTCCCAGATCCATTCCGTGGTGCCCCGAACATCTTGGTCTTGACCGAGTGCTGGGATCCCGATGGAACCCCAAACAAGTTCAATTACCGTCATGAGGCTGCCAAGCTCATGGAGGCACACAAGTCCCACGAGCCATGGTTCGGTTTGGAGCAAGAGTACACTCTCCTTGACATGTCCGATAGACCTTACGGATGGCCAGTAAATGGTTTCCCAGGTCCCCAAGGCCCATACTATTGTGGTGTTGGTACCGGCAAGGTCTTCTGCAGAGATATCGTCGAGGCTCACTACAAGGCTTGTTTGAATGCCGGTATTAAGATTTCCGGTACCAACGCCGAGGTTATGCCAGCTCAGTGGGAGTTTCAAGTTGGTCCTTGCGATGGCATCGAGAGTGGGTACTCCCCTGTTTCCATTACCAATATGATTAATCACTGACTCTTGTTTTAGTGGGTGACCACCTCTGGTTGGCTCGTTTCCTCCTCAATCGTGTCGCTGAAGAATTTGGCGCCAAGATTTCTTTCCACCCCAAGCCAATTCCAGGTGACTGGAACGGTGCTGGTCTCCACTCCAACTTCTCAAGTGCTGAGATGCGTGTAGAGGGAGGCATGAAGCACATTGAGGCTGCTATCAAGAAGCTTGAGGGCCGCCACAAGGAGCACATTGCAGTTTACGGAGATGACAACGCTATGCGTCTTACTGGCAGACACGAGACCGGTTCCATCGACAGTTTCACTTATGGTGTTGCCAACCGTGGTGCATCCATTCGTATTCCAAGAGAATGTGGCCACAAGGGTTACGGATACTTTGAGGATAGAAGACCCGCGTCAAATGCCGACCCATATCAAATTACCGGTATTATGATGGAGACTGTAAGTTTATTTCGTAATGGAGTGGCAAATAAATTTCGCTAACCAAGTTTTTAGATTTTCGGTGGACTTGATGGTACTGAGGTTACGAACTAGATTGTTTTTCGCGTGTAACAATGTTTGGGCGGGAGAAAGTTGATAATGGCTTGGCGATAAGGTCTATTTTCGTTGCATTTTGAAGGTCAAATCCTTCTCGTTGATCTTGCTCTTAGCTAGCAGGATAGTTGCTTTTTAGATGGTTGACCTAGTTGACCCAACTAAGAAAGAATGAAACTCAAATAAGATGAATTCTTTTTCTCTTTTTCGATAATTTGATACTTTTGACACTCTTGACATCCTGGCCTGTGCCCATCCTATCCACCCGACCCTGTCCTCTTTAGCTTAAGCTGGGGGATGTTCTAATCTTACAGTAGTATTACCCCACAACTTCTCCGGACTCCCCTTCCCCAGATAGGTTCTCATTATAGTATAGTAGGGCTATGGAGTAGAGAGCTGCGTAATAATCGAGATACATAATGTATATCCTTGGGCACGCCATTGTCATTCGTCATCCATCTATCAACATTTCTTCGTACTTTTATGTCTCCATCCATCCTGCCAATATATACAGGTTTCATCATTCATAAACCCTGGTCTATAATCCTTCCCATCGTTTTTCGAGACATCGAATAGTCCGTTCAACTTAACCATCTTTGCGAAATATAATTCTCATTCCCTCCTTTCCATGAATTTGTCACCTTGGTCCTTCTTTTACTCTCTCCCCAGCTTAGCTTCCGTTAATCTTCTTCTCCTCCTCCTTCAGAGCCTCAACTAACTTCCCCTTCAGAAAATCTGTTAATCCAAAAATCCCCTCACGTGTTACTATGCGGTAGGTGCCTGAGTCTTGCCAATTTCCTGGCGCTTTTCCAGAGTCCCCTTCAACGAATTGTCCGGTAGCATCGACTTCGAGAGATCCGAATATATCTTCGGGGTAGGCTATACGGCCGTAATCTGGAGGAGCGCGGGTATCGGATAGATGAATGTAGCCGCCGTGACCGCCGGAGCCTGCGCCGCCTTGAAAGACGGGTTAATTACAAGCTAAGAATGATGGGAGGAGAGGCTGGTGTATGGAGATTAAAGGGGATTGGGAGAGGGGAAGCGGAAATACCTTGACTAGCACTAGGTGGTGCTCCTGAATCTTTTCCCTTTGCACTTTTTCCTCCTTTGTTTTGTCGATAGGATGATGGAGGCGAAAGCGAGAAATGAGTACTGGTGGTAGCGAATGCAGCGGCTTGCGATTGGAGTTGTGGGTCTAGATGGGCATACTTTTGGAGGACGGTGGAGAGGAAAGGGAGAAAATGTGGATTGGGAGTGAAGGATTGCGGATTGATTGGAAGGGCGGTGGTTGTGCCGAGGGAGAGAGACGTAGTTGGCGGGGTGGTAGGAAGGAGAGTTAAGGTATGGGCTTGTGGCGAGGAAGAGGAGGAAGGTGGGTGAACGTACTAAGAGAGGAGATTAGATTCGTTTAGTTGTGGATGGAGGACAGAGGGGGGAAAGGGTGTATGTAGAGTTTGACAGTAAGAGGAGGGGCAACAAACAATATTAGGATTTTCCTTTAATGTGGAAACTGAGCGTTGTATATTCGAGAATCTAGTTGTGTGAGATCTAGTTACCGCGCGCAATGTTTGGGGTAATGCACGAGAGGTTGAGAGTAACATTTTTGATGGATGATGAGGAGATGTTTGTTGGTGGTGAGGGGTGAAAGCTGGGCACACAAGTATCTGATTTTTCGATAAGATAGGTATGGATTGCTTGATTAGGAAATTAGCTTGAGGGGAAAGATTAGTAAGTGGACATGGCCAGTAAGCATCATTTTGGAGTTTGAGCTTCACACTACCGGTATTCTGGACTCATAACCATGATCATTTTTTAGACTTTTGAGTTTGGAGATTCCTGTAGAGTTTTGAAATTCCTATAGAGTTAATTGATGATGTCTGCTAATACTGTGAAGTTGATCATATTTGAGTTACCTAGCACTGTACTCTGTAGCCTTACATCGAATGTTCGTTTGGTACAATCATTCAGGAGACGAGTGAAGTTTGGGGAGGGAGCCGAAACAGCAATACAATAGGGATATTGATTGAATTATATATATACTAGTAGTAATATACTAGATACTATCATACTAGTTGAGGTGTAGGTATATCATGTCTTCTCCATTCATGTCGACATCAAACTTCCCAAGAATAGACGTCTAAATTCAGTCAAGGATTAATTACCAGGTAGGTAGGTAGGCAAGTCTCCTTTTTTCTCATTTCGTCATAACTTCATCACATTCTTTAGTTCCACGTGGGATTGGGAAAAGACTTGAGATGAGTACCGATAGACGTCTACGAGGGCGTGTCTTTGATGAATGCTGGGCAATATAACCGAACTCAACAAAGTTATTATAGGAATATCAATTTATTATATAATTTTATAATTTTAATAAAATAATAGAATCTATAATATATATATAATTTTGAATATAAAAACTATTACTTTTTGAAATATTTCTAAAGATATTATATTGAATTGAATTGATATTGAATTTCAAAATAGATGATTTTGAACTGTTTTTAGTGAAGAAATCTGTAAATGCATAGACCCGGTATTCATCAAAGACACGCTCTTGTATAGCTAACTAACTAAGTAACGCTAAGGAATAATAAATGCAGGTATCTGATAACACGGGATTATGAACTTACTAATTGATATCTTATGAGTGAATTAATTGCTCTGCTATCCTTTTCGATGATTTGACACTATAAATAGGTTGGGAGTTAGTTAACCTTACCTCGTGAGTTGGGTCTCAATTGTGAATTACCATGAAAATTATACTCTGTATACAGTACTATCATCTCAGCATTACCCATATTACCCTTCTCATGACGTAGGACAAGTCGGACGAATCCAATAGATATGAATTATATTTCAAGACTTTTTACTGATTGTTTTCTTCCCCTTCCCCTTCCTCTTCCTCTTCCTCTTCCTCTTCCCCTTGCACTGATAAACCTTCCAATGTTGCACTACTACGGTCCCCTTCACTTCCCCAGTTATCGCTAAAAGTACCTGTACCTACCTAGAGCTTCCCGCATCGACCACCTCTGTCGGATTCTGGTTGAGGACTGGAACCACAAATCAACTTTTTCCTCTATACGCTTTCTCAAATTTTGATATCTCAACGGAAGACTCTTTCAAATCATTCACTCAATATTATACCCTTGATTTTTTTTTCTGACTCTTTCACTTCTGACTCTTCAACCATTACTCACAATTAAGTGATTCACATTTGATTTGAAGCTTGTATCTACCTAGTGTCTCCTGAAAGCCACCCAGAAATCATCTTTGGTGGGGTTGAAGCAAAGACAGTGAGTGGAACAATTACCCGGAGTCAATAAACCACCATTTAACAATATTGAAATACCCTACAAACGTAGCCATGAATCGTTACGATGACGGCGAGCTAGAAATATCTCTGGCACCATCTGCAAACCATCGCGCACAACATAGAGCCTCGGACGCCGGTTCACATTCACGTCGGGATTCACAAAATGGAAGCAACAGGAGGATGGAACCGGTTCCGGCACCGCAAAGGAAGACGGAGCAGCGCGTGGGCGCATACTCAGTCATACGTACACTTGGAGAGGGTTCCTTTGGAAAGGTCAAATTGGCGGTTCATCGAGTTACAGGTCAACAGGTTGCGTTGAAGATTATTGGAAGGAGGAAGTTGATCAGCCGTGATATGGCCGGGAGAGTTGAGCGAGAAATTGAATACCTTCAGCTTTTGAGACATCCGCATATTATCAAATTGTGAGGACTGCCCCCGCTAGGTTTATTTATCTGCTAGCTAACTATACATATCTAGATATACAGTCATCAAAACAACCTCCGAGATTATCATGGTTCTTGAATATGCCGGCAATGAGTTATTCGACTATATTGTCCAACACGGAAAGATGAGGGAGGATGAAGCCAGGCGGTTCTTTCAACAAATTATCTGCGCAGTCGAATACTGCCACAGACATAAGATCGTACATCGAGATTTGAAACCTGAAAATCTCCTTCTCGACGAGAATCTGAACGTCAAAATCGCCGATTTTGGACTTAGTAATATCATGACAGATGGTAATTTTCTCAAGACAAGTTGCGGAAGTCCGAATTATGCCGCGCCCGAAGTCATCAATGGAAAATTATACGCTGGTCCTGAGGTGGACGTTTGGAGTTGTGGTGTCATATTATATGTTTTACTCGTGGGAAGATTGCCTTTCGATGATGAACATATTCCCTCACTGTTTGCGAAAATCGCCAGGGGCCAATACAATGTCCCCAGTTATATGGGCCGTGAAGCTGCCGCGTTGATTAAGAAGATGTTGGCAGTCAATCCGGTCTATAGAGCTACTATCGCCGAAATCCGAGATGATCCTTGGTTTACTACAAATCTACCTGCTTATTTGCAACCTCCGGTGGAAGAATTCATTGATACAGGTGTTGACCCCGCGAAGGCTATCAATCCTCGAGCAATTGCGCCTCATGCGAGCCCGGCCATCCAGGAGAAGTTACATGTGCAAGTTACTGAAAAAATCAGTAAGACGATGGGATATGGCATCAAAGATGTTCAAGAGGCTTTGGCTGCGGAAGAACCTTCGGCTATTAAAGATGCGTATCTTATCGTTCGAGAAAATAAGTTGATGCAAGCTAACCGTAAGTTATCCATTACTTTGAGGAGTTCAGGTGTTGGTCAAAACTAACAGACAATCAGCAAACCTCCTGGATGATAAAAATCAACTTCTCTTCCAGGTACCTTCACCTCCGGCTTACGACTCAGCAATCCCTCCATCGTTACCCGATTCGCCTTCAGTTGTTATTAAGGAGCGGCCCGGTAATATTCAACCAGCAGCTGCACCGTTTCAACCTAGACCTAGTCCCCTTCTTGATGCCGTATCGCCGAGATCTAGTAGTTCGATTGGAACTGATAGGTCATTTGGTCGACCATATGTTAGCAAAATTGGAATATTGCCAAGCAGCATTCCACAGTACCATAAAGAGTTCATGGAAACTCACAAGTCTGGCCATCAGGAGAGTACTTTATCAACATCTCACTCAGAGGCCATTGAACCATCGCCTCAGACTGACGCCGAAAAAGCGGAAACAGTTCGCCGATTAAATCCACATTCTAGGACTCTGGCGAAACTCGACGAGGGCAAGAAACCCGCAGGTATGACTCCAGTTCCATCGAAAAAATCAAAGCCCACAAAATGGCAATTTGGAATTCGATCTCGAAATCAACCTCTCGAAGCGATTGGATGTATCTATAGAGCTCTTCAAAAGCTTGGTGCCGAATGGTTAGTTGGCGATGAATGGACGCCTGGCCAAGATGAAAGTAAAGGGAGCAATCGCAATGACAATAACGATGACAACGATGATTCAAATGGAAGTGGCGCCTCTCTGCATCGCGAAACTTCCATGAATGACACTTCGTCGAAGAGAAATAGATTCAGTGGCATGGATAAGCAAGGCAACTACAAGTTACCGGAAGATCCGTGGGTACTTCATGTCCGTTGGAAGAAAACTGGTAGGTTATTCCTGATAATCTGAAAATATTTTCTAAACTTTAATAGATATCCGACGTCACTCAATTGCTTCCCTGAGTAGTTCAACCTCTAGTCCCGCACATCCCTCCTCAATGCCAAAAGATGATGATTCAGAAGCCACCGACGAAGGCGTTATCATGCATCTCGATATTCAACTTTATGAAATGGAACCTGGAGTCTATCTAGTTGATTTCAAGTGCGCAGGATATGAAACTGCAAAGGCTATGCTGTGCGAGGAGAAAGATGTTACTAGTCCTTTTCCTTTCTTGGATTTGGCTAGTAAATTAATCATTCAATTGGCGGAAGCTGACTAAATGGTTTGCTAATTCTTAAATGGTTGAGATTGTTTGTTTGATTTTAACACTACTTCTCGTGCAAGATAAGATACGATAATGAGCAATGAAAAATTTATATGAAATCTTTTGGTACGGGGAGTGAGTTTGGGATGCGGATGTGGATGGAATCGGCTTCGGGAAATCGGGTATTAAGATTATGGCAAGTGGGTGATTTTATACCTTACTGCTACTACCTCGACTCGACTTGATTAGCATGCTGGATTGTGTTTATTACAAATGGACTGACGAATCGCATGGACTGGAACGGACTGCAATGAACGATTGAATTGACACGAAGGAACTTGAAAGCAGGCTTGCTTGAAGATTGCTAAAGTTTAAGAGGGGTGCAAATACAAATGTAGCCGAAGAGATTTAGAAATCCGAATCTGGTTTACTTACGTAGGTAGTTGTTACAAACGATGAAATGGAACGAGAATAGGACTTTGAATATGAATATCATTGTTGAGAATCGTTTTGGCTTGTGAGCTTGAGTTGTATTCAAACCGCGCAGTAAGTGAGGTATTTTTTTGCGATGAAGTTTCATTCATTATCATTGGAAGACTTAGCGGTCTTCAGATTGGGAGAAAACGTAATTATGAGTGCTACGAGCGTGGCGCCGTCGACATCGTGGCGGTCAAAGGATGGATATTTCTTTTGAACATTTGAAAATAAATCATTTTGTTGAAATATGGCACAGTGAGTGATGAAATAAGGTGGTTTTGGGTATGATTCATTATTGTGTAGTTTGACTAAAGATCTAGAATAAGGTTGTGTGCGTTCGTAGAATATGAGGCTATTCAAGACGAAACGACGCTAGTCCCGATTGGGCCTTGGCACCAGGCTATGGATATTGACTACTTTCAACACATTTGATCTACGTAGAACGGAATTAAGGAAAAGCAAATGGCTAGATAGGCAGTCATCAAATAGGGAGGAACGAGAAAGGGCTAAGCAGCCATACATCTAATCTAGCATGTGCCAGAAGACATTTCAGAACTGATGAATTCGAACACCTCCTAGCACGTAAACCCACAGTTACCATCTCTATTTCCACTTATTATGCTTTCCAAAAATTGCATTGGTGAGGCTGATCATTGCTTTCCCAACTCTGGCCATCATAAGCCATGTATATCGCATCACTATCCACTTTTCCAGCTGTCACTTCAAACACATCTGGTAGTTTGCTATCGATCCCTGCATTCTGGCCATCAGGAATATCAAGAGTCAAGGATTGACAATTCCTTCGCCATTGGCATCGTGAAGTACACATCGAATCGGTAATCAGATTTACTTTTCCCGGGCCCTTTGATCTTTTGATATTGTGTGATGTTCAAACAGGTAAGCGACAAGGGGCAGTGTAGACATATGATATCGTCGAAAGATTATTTTTATCCATAACAGGTCACGACGGCGAAGGATGCGGGGGCTAGAAGTTCCTCGTCCAGACAAAGGGGAGGAACCGATAATTCAACCTTCTGACATTCTGAATCCGAATAAAGTACGTGAAATATAATATGACGTATGCGATGAGAAGCAAAAATTTGGCTGTGCCACTAGGATGGATTCCTTTGCCTCGAATTCTGAAACCACTTAGCTGGAAATACCCCATTCGTTTCTTGGGCCAAAAAGACCTGGGGAATCACGTCTTCTGACTCCTCTCGACTTCATTCCTTTACTCTTCATCGCAATCTACGCACGAAAGATGGAAGCGGCACTTAAAGAAAGAAAAAGCTAGGAGATGAACTGTTCGAAGCATGCATCAGAAACGAGCGCGAAACAGTCGAGGAATATTTTTCCGCGCACACATCCGATTCTACAGACTACAACAAAAATAGACGATCTCCTCACTGCTCTCCTAACAGCAGCAACATGTCACGACGCAGCGTCCATCATCTCTTTCTGTCTTGTCCGCGGAGCAAAAGTGTCTACACCAGTAATGACTGGCATCGCATCGAAGAATTCCTTTGCGAGCCATCGGGTCTTGATAGAGGCGAAGGCAGTCGATATTAACTATCATATCCCCTGGTTTAGGGACGCGCTTAGTATAGCCGCTACTAGGAATCATCTTGCGTGGGCAAACCTGCTGTCTCGACTCTCGAAGCAGGCGCGGATCCAAAGCGAAGTAAAGTCGACGAATATACAACATTATTGGCCGCTATAGCCGCGAAGGGATACCGGGAGATGGTGGATCGATTACTGAGAAATGGAGCGGAAACAAGAGAAAAGTGGCGCGATAGCTCTTGCGGCTGAAGAAGGCAAGTTGGAAATGGCGAGATATTTGTTGGAAAGGGGGGCAGACGTAGATGAGTATGGGGTGGAGGATCCTCAGGAAAGTGATTTGGGAGATGTGGGGTCGCCGCTTCATAAGACGATTGTCAATGGGCATGTGGATGTTGCTTTGCTTTTCATAAACGAGGGTGCGGATCTTGAGTTGAGAGATGGAATGGGGAGGGGTTCGAGAGTGTTGGCTGAGGAATGCAAGCAGAGGGAGATTCTGGAGTGTATACAACGTTCAAGTGAGGGTACTTGAGCAGATGGTGTATTTCTATCGCGTAGGTGTCATTAGCGAGACAGATGACATGTTTGGATGTCTTACACATGCTTGTAAGTTTTCGTCTTTTACTCAATTGTTGGAAAAGCAAGAAATTCAATAAACAAATTCAGGATATCAGAAATCCGACTTCGGTTTCTACTCTAGACGACGTCATCGTATCTCTTCCAAGTTTGTTGCATTAAAGATCTTGCGAATCAGACTTAATGTTACTTGCAGAACATGACTTGTAATAGCAGAACAGATGCAATTAATCAATAGGGTGGCGGCTCGCTGGGTATCATACACTTATATACATAACGCTTTCCCCTTCCTCCTGTCCTCGTGTTGTTGCTCCACGTTCCCAAGTCGAACCCATCTACAACCTTCCTCTAACCCATTCAACCCAAACTCCCAAATCTTCACAAACCTCTAACATCCTACCCAAATCATCTCTTGTTAGCACTCTTGCCTTGCGTTCTCCTCCCATTCCCTCCATCACCACATCTCCTGTCATTCCACCTAGAATATTCTCCTGTACAACCACCACCCCCCCATTCGCCTGAATTTCGAAGGCCACATTCGCGCTCCTCTTTTTGAAATCAAATACAATTTCTACTCTGGGTATTGGAGTTAATGTCAAAGAAACATCTAGATGCGTTGATTCGTCTTTCTTCTCCTTTTTTATTTCTTTTAAAACCGGGTTTGGCGTCGGTAATGCACTGAGATTTTTCATAAAGTCCTCAAATTCCTGTTTCTTCGTCGGATGACTGATAATATTCATTTCGGGAGAATTGGATAGAGATTCGGATTTCGATGGCTCTCTCGATTTGGATTTTGAGCCTTCCTCCGCCTCAAAACTTTTCCTCAACAACGTACTCAACAAAGCAAATTGTCTCAAGCACGGCAATATCTCCACCAGTTGTCGGGGATGACTAAAGGATACTTCTTCCACCTTCCTTCCATAATCGATCTTCTCAATGAACAACGTGTTACTATGTCGCTCTACCTCTTTCCTTCCCTCTCGATCCCAAACCGAGATATTTCTCTCCGTAGTGATAGTTCTGGCTTGTGTCTCGTTAGTCTTCAAAGCTTCCTCCGCGCTTAACGGAAACATAAGTCCATCAAACGTTGTGACTTCTGAGAAATCAAAGGGCGTTTGCGTCGATTGATATATCTGCATCGCAATAGCATATGGTACTATAATCGGAGGATCGAATTTTGCAATGAACATTGCTTCTGGGAATTTTTGCGTCCCGACGTTCAGGTCATTAACCTTGTTATCGGCATTTGTCGGTAAAAGGGTATTTTCAGGTTCCAGCCAATTCAAGATCGGTCCCCCTTGTAATTGCGCTGCTCGGAATAGATCATCGACTGCCGGATCAGCTTGCTGAACCTCATCTGATATCCATTTATCAGATACACGCAAAGGAGGATATACACCCACCACCAACGAAGGTAACGGCGCAACCTCCACCAATAACGACCATGTCTTTCTGTTCTGTTTCTTCCCCTTTGTCGGGATCCGTCGTTTTTCCTGCCAATAATCTAGACTTAAACCTAGTCTTTCTCTTGAATGCATGATCGGTATCCCACTTCTAGTACACATCGCAGCCCTCACAATGTCCTCCTCCTCCATTCCTAACATATCATTCTCCCTCAATCTTTCCACTTCCCAAGTATGTAATTTATGCAAACTGCAAAAGATCCCCGCGACTGCCTCATGACAATTGAGGCCAGGTATAACACTCAACTTATCTAACATAGTCAACCTCTCTAAGTTCGCCGCAAATCGATCCAGCATTTTCGTCAACGGACTTTCTCCAGCCTCAAATTGTAAATCCCTCAAAAGTATATCTGAAGCCGTCTTCTCATGTTTGGTTACTGATTCCGGCGCATCAGGAAACGATAGTGAAACTTTCTGGACGATGTTATTCGCGAAATCGATATCGAGCGCAAGAGCATTCCCTGCAATAATAAGTGTGCGTCCATTACTGGCGCTTCCCATCATATCTTCCCACAAACATTCTAATCCAACTCTGCGCGCTAGTCGTTCGAGCCCTGCCTCACTAAGTCGTCCTTTATTAGGCTGTACAAACCGCATTAGCATTGCCTAGTCAAACCAACCACAAGCAACATCTTCCTCTCCTTCTACCACTTCAATCCAATTGAACTCACTTTCAGAATCTCCACACAACCCATCAACCTCCTCCTCTTCTCCTCTTCATCCTTTCCTGGCCCACCACCCAAACTCCCAATTCCTTGTAAATCAATTCCCAAATCACCTACAACATCCGCACCCATGCCTAATGCCAATGCCGCAGAGGGATTATCAAACCCTACCATCCCCATATTATATCCTTGATTAGACATTGAGGTTCCTGCCGGACTAGATTTTTTGATTTGAGAGGGTGATGGCACAACAGAACGTGGTCCACGAGGAGAAAAGGCTAGATGGGATGTAGAAAATGGGGTTGATACGGGAGGCGTTGCTGCCACACCAGGATATTTCCCTGGCGTTGGAGTCGCCATTTCGATGGCAATTTGTTAGTAATATGGGATAAATGGTTGTGTTGAGAGGTATATTCTTGTTGAAATTGGAGGTAGATGGGTTGAACAACAAGGTACTTATAGCTTCAGAGGTATGAGATTTCGTACGGCTGCGTTTACGCTGACTGAATTAACATAAATTATAGTCGCATATAGAATTCAAGTTTGTATATGCAATTTCACAAACTGAATAGCTTTGATAAATGTAGAGGCTGCTCAATCAACGTTTTGAATGAACAAAACATATTTGAGCTTATGACGGTTGATGGAGTGGTGCGGATCTAGCGGCCGCAATGACCGCTTGCGTCCTGGTTGTTGGCGGCAAAACCACCCACATGATCGAGGTTAATTTCTATATATTCGATATCATAACATCAGTTATGATATTTATCAAGTATTGTTGTATATCTAGAACATCAAGCAAATACAAACGAGTCCATTTCACGCAGCACATATCACAAACATTAGAGAATCTTGAATCGCAAATCAAAAAGGGCTAAAATTCAAGACTACTACAATTATTAATCATACACAAGGGCTTTCTGCTTCTCAGCTCTGATCTGCTCTGCTTTGCTCTGCTCTGCTTTGCGTAAAGTGTCGCCGCTATAACACTATCATCAGAAATAGTAATATGCTATTATAATCAATGCTTTCGCTTTTTTGATCCATCATCCATTGTCCATTGTCCAGTATTAATCATTTAGCAAGCTTCGAAGCATCAGCTCCACCGGCACCGGCACCCTTTGATACACGAGGTTTAACTGTCGAAGGATTTGCAAAAGCCTTCTTCTCCTTTTCTTGCAACAAAAGGCGTTCAAGCTCCTCTTGAATCTCTGCAGCATTCTTCACAGCGACTGGGGGAGGCGAAGGTGGATTTGGACATACCGTACCAGTCAATGGATATTTATTGTAGAACCGAGCAAGAAGTCGTTCTGCTAGACGAGGGTCCATTGCTTTGGCTACTCGTCCTTCGTCATCTTCATTTGGAGGTGGGCTCAGGGTTGTTTTGACTGGCACCTTGCGACCAACATGTGCCTTAAATGGAAGGGGAAGACTTGGTGGTGGTATGAATTTCGTTTGCTGGGTCTTGATCCAAACCGGTTCTGTTGATATGAGGGGCTTCGGGTAAAACATCGGGAGCATTTCATTAGAGGTTGGCATCATATCTCCCTGTAAGGAGAGACCTCGTCGCTCATGGTGAGTGCGTGTAATATGAGCCCTCGCAGATCTAAATTCTTTGAAACATGCCGCCTTGGGATTAAGATTGTTGCTGGAGCTAGATTCCATTTCTTTTCTTGGGCTGAATTTAGTAGAGTGGGTGGTCTTTAGAACATCGAAAGGCTTGGTATTATCTTCATCATCAAGTTTTTTCAGAACCTTCAAAAGCTTGAGAAGAACTTTACGATCTCCTTTCTCCCATGTAGCCAGAGATCTAATGCAGTCCTCAAGTAAATCTGCCTGGTTGTTGCTATCTGGGCTTCTAATGCAATCCTTGTTCGACACCTCTTGCACTGTAACACAAGCTTGCTTCTTGGGGCTAATAACACATGTGTTGATAGTCTTGATTGGCTCAATGGGAGACTCGTCCTCGGCGGTTCCTGTCAAAGGTACTGATGCCTTAGGTGCCTCCTCACTTTTGTTGGCTTTAACTTTTCCATCTCTGATGAAGGTCTGTGTCATTTCTGGTTCAGATGCACCACCCAAGCGATTTTTGACAGGCTGCCGGAACGGTTTGGGCGTTGTCTCTTCCTGATTGCCAATGAACTGGATCGGGCATCTCTTGGCGGATCTAGGGTTTTCGCCCGAACAATCTATAAAGTAGCCAACGATTCTTTTGGTAGGAGTGTAGTCATCTTTGGTCATAAATTTTGATCCAACTTCGACCTTGGATGAATGTGGACTATCTCTTCTCTTGGGTTCTTTGATCACTGACTCGACACCTCTGTATGTCTGGATCTGTGGGGAGCTTGAATGTGGCACAACTGTTTTGTAAGTTGGAATTCCTGTATCTCTTTGAACTTTTAAAGGCGATGCGTTGATTAAAATAGGTGCTCGTGCAATCTCTCTGTTAATTTTAATTGCTTCAAAAGGTTGCGCTTGACTGAAGGGATGCTGGGGTCTGCGATAATGTAATGGTTCATGTTGCTTCAAGGCTCTTCCGCACGAGACAATCGAAGGATCGACTGCCATTGGTCTGTTAACGTATTCCGGGTCTGGACAATCCCGGAGAAGACCGGATCGAGCAAGCTGCTCTCGAATACTAGCCTCAAGATTTCTGTCAATTGGGGGACAAATGGAAGTATCAGATGCCCCACTGACACCGCGTGAGCTTAATCTAAAAGCATCTCGGGGGTAGTGCGAATGCTGAGTATAGTGCGCTTGGAGTTGAAGCTTCTCAGGTTGTGCACTTGATCTTAGAGCTTGCTGCATCATAGTGCGTAAAGCAACTCGTGGAGACACTCTTCCAGTATTTTCATCCCGGCGCTGCTCACGAATAGGAGCACATCCAGCATACGTTTCCTCGCTATCCTCGGGACCTCGGCTATTGTGGGCAGTCATGTTATGATGATGATGTCTTGCATTGACTGTCTGCAATGCCACATGACCAGGAGCCATATTCATGTTCAGCGGAAGGTTATATACCATTGGTAGCTGAGTTTGGAAAGTAGCGTAGGGCAAAGAACTAGATACCATATCCTGATATTGGCCATGATAAGGTTGTGGAAGATAGGTCACTTGCAGTGGCACGTTTGTCCTATTGTTGCCGTTTGGAAATTCAGACTCCTGTCTTTGTTGCCTTAAAATCAACCTCGGAGGATCGGTTGCCCTTGCTTGAGCATCTCTAAGTACCAGCCGTGGCTTTCTTTGCTCATAATGAACCATTATTGTTCTTCTTGTCTGTCTTCTTGATCGAAGTAGGCGCCAGAATTGAATATTGTTCGAGCAGTGATTCGGTTAATTCCAAACCAATCCCCTTGTACTCCTTATGTAACAGTGCCGTCCACAAGTCTGTCCAGGCGTACTGCAGAAGAGTTAATCTGGAGCTATTCTCTGGGAGAGAGTTTGTATTGTCTCGAGAAAATTAGCCTTTAATTCTGGGATAAAAAATAGCAAGGTCAAGCTACTCACCAGAACTGTCTGAACTATCACTCCCAGATGCCTCTGAATAGTTGCAGGTGGGTCCTTCCACAGATGAGTCACCGCCAAAAAACCAGCGCTTTGTGTCGAGTTTAGTTCTTAGCTCAAGTTTCAATTGTTCAAGGATGTGCACCAGGTCCTTGCGGATTCGGCAAGCTTTCTGGACCGGTGCCAAAGGTTCTGAGGTTAGAGTGAAAGGCAAAGTAGTTACGGTGACAGAGTCCGATTCAGAAACAGGTCTAAGATTAAAATGAGCTGCAACGTCCTTCAGAAATGCCTCCCTCGAGTACTTTGGAAATTGCACAATATCTGCCAATAACTCTTCTTTGTGTCGAGTGAGAGGATGGGAAGTGTTGAAAACGTGATATGCCAAGTCTGAAGGCTTGACACCGATCTTCATGGGAAAGCAAGCCTTGATTTATATGAAGGATTGGGGTGTGAAGGGATCTGTGTGACAAAGAGCAAGGGTAGCTTATGTTTAAATGTAGAGAAGCAAGAATTGTTTGAGTGTGTCTGGTGGCTGTGGTAGGTTGAGAGAGCAAAATTTGTAGCGATGTTGCTGTGTGCTTGATTTTCTGATGAAAATTGAAATAGAATGAGAGGAAGAGGGTTTTATTTGAGGTGAACATGTCAGTGCAGCATGGAAGGAGTGGATATGGTTCGTTTTGATGTGAAAATGGAAGGCATGAAGCTGTTCCGGCCATTCGCTGAACTAGGAAGGGAAAAACGAGAAGAAAGATGTGATCTAGTAGATATATACACACGACAGTCTTTCTAGCAGCCATTAGTTAAAACCCCGTGAATTTCTTGATGTCTATTTTCTTCAAACAAATTGTAATTTTCATGTGTTTCAATCTTTTGAATGGATCGAGTCTCTCTCCCTTTATCTGAATCTCCTAATACGTTTTAAATCTCTTGATTTTTCGAATCTCCTTAGATCGATTTGTGATTGGAGATTGTGAAGGTCAAGTTGTAGAGCAGAATCTATTCGAAGATCCTCGAGTGTTTAGACTTCAAGTCTCTAAGTATCTTGCATACATGTCTGAGATTCTGATACCCTTTTTCAGCAGCATATTGAAGAAATTTTGCAACGGACTAACTGTATTATAACTGTGTGGTAAGCTTGAGAAACAGAGAACCTGATTATGATATGGATATAAAATAAATCAAACAAAAGAGTGGATCTGGAAATTGATCTCTAATGGCTCCAGGTGATAACACGACGTTGAGGTTCTTCAGATTCAACTGTAGAAGTGGCTCGTGTACGATAACATTACCGAAGAGGCTGGAGAGGCCGAAGAGGCTGAAATTAAGGTTAACCTTAATTCCTAGGTGGGTAATTTCCAAGACTAAATAATACCGAGTGGTTACATCCACAATATTATATACCACGCCGCAAAGCTACTGGAACAATACTGAAGGATGTACAATCTTTCGATATTACCAACCTTAATCTTTTTAAAGATGGTATGAACTTCTACTGACTTTGAAAACAATTTCATATCAATATCTCATATCTAGTACGGACTGTGTTTGTGCGTAGTATTCACCTACAATAGCGACAGACAGCAGGTGACAACATGGCAAATATAACTTTGCGTAAGCGGTTAGCACTTCTGTTTACAGTTTCAATCTTCACCATTGCTCTTATCTACTACTGGAGACTTCAATATTCACCTCAAGCCTCAGAGGGAAGATTGCCCCCAAAACCCGTCATTCCGGAAAAGCCTGGTCACATCAAGGAGCCACCCGGTCATGATGATACAAAGCTTCAACACTCAACAGTCTCCATTTCTACAAGTACATCCATTAACACCATGACCCAAACTTCCAATGTTCCTACTCCTCCCTCTGGTATTTCGTCAAGCCCAAATGTCACAATTTCACAGGGTACGTTTATCGGCAAACAAACATCTGAATACCCACACGTCCTCGAAGAGTTTCTTGGTATTCCTTATGCATTACCACCAACAGAAGATCTCAGGTTTCGTCCTCCTGTCCCGGTGAATAAATCAACATCAGTTTTTGACGCCACAAAACCCGCGTCGAGATGTATGTCCGGTCCAGACAGTGGATCTCAAAGTGAGGATTGTCTTCATCTAAATATCTATCGTTCCAAGATCACCACAAATTCATCGAACGAGAAATTACCGGTTTTGGTGCATGTTCATGGAGGTGCTTTTAATTTTGGGTATGCGAATGATAGGAGATTAGCATCCCTGGTGGGATGGTCTACGCAACCTTTGATTGCAGTCACATTTGAGTATAGACTAGGGGCTCTGGGATTTTTGCCATCGAGGCTGATGGCTGAAGAGAAGGCTTTAAATTTGGGCTTGAAAGACCAGAAGTTGTTATTTCAATGGGTACAGAAACATATTTCAAGCTTTGGCGGTGACCCAGAAAACGTTACTTTGATGGGTCCCTCAGCTGGAGCTCACTCTGTGAGTTTTGTTTTGTTTTTGGGATAAACGTGGTTAGCATAAGCTCATCTGGTTACTCCAATAGTTTGGAGTGCAATCTGATGATGACGCATACGGAATTTTGAACCTGTTCCAAGCGTTGAATCTTGTTGCAATATTCAATCTGTCTGGAATCTGGTATCCGTTATCAAATCCTATCCACAATTTTGCAGGTTTTCGCGCATTGGAAGGCTTTAAATTTGTACTGTAGTTCAGACTAATGGAAACACTGCCTATGCTGAAGATTTGGAATTACGATCAATATATATATATATATATTATTATGGATTCTAATAATGATCCAGATAAGTCATCACTTGATGAACAATGAAAACTCCCCTCCTCTTTTTGCAAAAGCAATCATTGAATCCGGAGGACCAACAGCTCGAGCTGTCTATGCTTACGACAACCGCCTCCATGAAATTCAATTTTCAGATTTTTTAGACAAGCTTGATCTTTCTAGCACTCCTCGTGCCGAAATTCTCTCGAGACTTCGCAGTCTTCCTGTCTCATCTATCAAAGCTGCCTCGCAGCAAATCTTTGAATCCTACAACCCATCACTCCGTTGGCCCTTTCAACCATGCATCGATGGACCTGGCCAAGATAGTATTATCCCAATACCCCCAATTGAAGCCTTTTTGAACAACAAATACCATCACATTCCAATTCTCACCGGCTACAACACCAATGAGGGGTCTATCTTTGTTCCCAAAACCCTTGATAAAGCAGGTTCCTTCCTTGATTTCTTCCATGTACTCCTACCCAATCTTCCCATGGAAGATCTCTCACTTCTCGACTCCCTCTACCCAAATCCCGAATACAGCCCAGACTCCCCATATGCCTTCAATAACACTACTTTCGGAGTAGGAAATCAATATCGGCGACTCGATAAAGCATATGGAGATTTCGCATACATAAATCCTGTGCGCCAAACTGCCTATTTTGCTTCCGGTGAACATCCCTACGAGAGCTCTTTCTCAAATCCAAGTTCGCCTAAGTCAGCACCGGTCTATCTCTACGAATACGCAGTTAATAGTAGTGTCCTCCATGGTGCCGCTCACGGTTCTCAATACCCCTTTCCTGCATATTCATCCGAGGTAATCAATAAGTCCGCGACGATCAAAGAGATTGCTGGCTTGATGCATGCGTATTGGACATCCTTCATAATCTCTCCGACGGGAAACCCAAATGCAATTCCGGGTAGATATCCAACTCGGATGGTGTGGTCAGAATATAAGGGTGGGGAAGGGAAACGACACAAAATGACCTTCGGGAGAGGAAATGATGAAATTGCGGGGGGTGAGGAAAAAGGTGTGGTAGTAGAGATTGAGGAGGATAGGAAGGATAGAATGGAGAAGGAAGCCTGTGAGTTTTGGTGGAACAGGGTGGGGTTGTGGGAAAATTGATTTTAAAGGGCACGGGAATTCAGAAGTGCATGATGTGGCGTATGGATCATTATTATACTGATGCTATCATGAAAATCGGGATACATGGAGTGAATTGAATTTTGGTCCAAAAACGTCGCATCTCCAGGACTGGAAATTTGGATGAAATATGTATCACTTAGTTGCAAGCCACGTTGTATTATTATGCATCTATACCTACCAAGAAAGCTACTCTTAAAGAAATGGATAATCATCTTATAATCCACTGCTCTACTGTCATTGTACACGTGGGTAGCATAGCTTGAATGCTTTTATCAAACGAATCCAAACACTGCTCTGATGTATATCCCAATATTCATACTAAAATCCGATTGAATTGTTGTGAATGACTCGGGTGAGTTCCATCATATAGAATTGTTCTTCTACCAATGTAGAATATGCATCCCTATCTCTCGGTTGCATTTACCAGAAAACCTAAAATACAACCAAGCCAGGGATAATTTATGTTACTAGGAGCACTGGTGGAGTCACAGAACTAAACAATATCAATATACAAATCGTGAGAAGTCTTGGAAGGTAATGAGCTAGATTGTCAACGGTATTCAAAGATATCAAGGTTCCATTTCCTAACGATCAGAGCCAGTGTATTGTTATGCAAACTCTGATTCCTCTGCACTATAAGCGTTAGATTTATATACATGTTTTTCAAGAAGATATTGGGAGGGATCAGGAATAGGTAGAGGAATGGGTGTATTGGACATGCATGTACCTCTGGATGTCTTGGCACGTCTACGGATTCCCGAGATCGATATGCTATGTAAGTTATGGTAATTATCGTAGCACTTATGGGAGATGAGGGAGTCACTGTTATGTAATTAAATATGTCAAGGCCATGCTCGCGTTCAAAAGGTCTCCTTTCAAATCTAGGACCCATTCGAAAGGCTGGCGGCATTCCGCAGTTCAAGAACTATTAGCCTATGTGAGTATTCAGAGAAATTCTGAGGACAATGAAAAACCTGTCGGTATCACAGCGTGAGATGTGTATCATCATCTATAAACCATTCAGAAAAATGATGATACACATGTATTAGACTCCACCAGCTTCGCTCTACGTAAATAAAAAGCACCTAGGTCAGTCCGATGGACTCAAGGCAGCCGACTGTACATGTCAAACACCATTCCGGTTGTTGGACTCTCACAATTATATACAGACATATTCCTTAGACCAAGGTATATTTCCGCGTTATATAACTCCCAAATTCTCCATCTCCTCTCAACCCCTCAGCCACCCAATCCAATCTCAAAAACAGAGTGAAACCCTTTTCGGAAGAGAGCAAAAATCACGCAGCATAAAAATCACATCTGGTATTCCAGGAAGCCCATTCCATCGGTACACTGCCCAATTCACGCCCAAATATGAACACTTCAACCCGTCGTTCCATTTCTCATCACAATAGAAACTCTCAAGAAACGCCCGTATTTGGCCTTTCCAAACGTACAACTAACACACAGAATATCCCAGATCGAACACGTAGAGCACCTAGTTTCGATACCGAATCAACTTATCAAGGTGGTTATACATCAGATGCATCTGCTGAACCGCTTATAAGTCGTGAGAGCAGGAAGAACAAACCATCTGGAACCACTAAGAAACAAAGACAGGAGCCTGCGATCGGGCCAGAAAAGCGATATCGAGAGACTGGCGACTCTAGATGAAGAGAGAAGGAACCCAAACCCATCAAACATGCGTTTAAACCCATCAAAACATCCGATCAAAAAAATCACGATAAAGAACAACAACCTTCAGAATCTAATAAACGCCGAAAATTCCTCAATGATCCTGTGCTGCTAGCCCGGTGCGCCAACACCAAACGCAAAATCTTTAAGCAGATTGGAGCGCTAGATGAGGTAGTGCGGCATTATGAAGAACAAGAGATGTGGGTTCCAGGAAAAGGCTACCAAGCTGTAGCCAATAATCGGCGCCGAGAAATCGTGGGCCTTGAAGAGCTAGCTGAAGAGATCGATAAGATAAAAGAACAAGGCTTGAGCCCAGCGGAGGGCCATAAGAACTTAAACAAGCTTTTGAAAAGTACAGATGTAGTTTTCTAATCGTGCTATCGGTTTGGAGGAGTCCTCGACATAACGATGGAGAGAACATAGGTTTGCGGGATTGAGAAGATATGAAATATACTTGCATTTCCAAAGTTGACGGCTATTATTGTAGCTTGGGGCAACGGTTCAAGGCAGGGGTCATGATGTTGAGCTCTTGTTGCACTTGTACAATTTTGTTGTTGAAGGCATATTGAGCTAGTTGTATTTTGCCTTGATGTCTTTAGGGTTTGTTTTCGCATTATTTGTTTGAATAAATAAACCTGTGTATTTTTCGCAATTTACCATATATACCTTGATCTTTATACCATGATTGAGACTCTCATGACTTTCTCAATTCAAATTTCTCGTTACATGATATCGCCTTCGGATCATTCAAGTTGTTCGAATATCACAGTGTTTTTAAAGATTAAGCCCGGAAGAGTAATCAATTTCATTCGTTCGTCTGTGTATAATATTACATCTTTTCCCATGTCCTCCATGATGGACTGGTTCGCCTGATATTTAGGTACAAAATATAATGGAAGAAAAAATTGAAGGCCAATGTTGTATCATTTGCCTCCATGTCTCCCAATCAGCAAAACAAACTGCACCAAAAACTCCTGATAATGCCGCCAAAGGAATTTAAAAACTTTGAATGTATAGCAACCGTCTGCTAATCAATACTTATGGATTGTTCGAACATTGGCCGATTGTTGAATATGCAAAGAGACACGATGATAGTTGTTGGTGAGAATCGTAAGCCACGTGGAACGGTACATATTCCCTTGAAAAGTCCATCATCATTCTTCCTGAAGAATTTGCCTTAGTGACGCCATTTATTACTCCATCGGTATCACCCATAAACCCCTCCTTTCATAGCCAGATTTTGATATCCTCCGCTTTATGTCGTCTTTCATTTTCTGTCTCGTTGCACATTTCCAGCATCCTCCTATCAAACCCTTCTCGGATATGCATCTTCTGTTTTCACTAGGTCCAAGCCCAATCGCTGCTCTACTATATCTGAATCCTACTCGACTGTTACAATCCCCTAATGACTATTCCCAAACGCTGCGGTAGGCAGAGCCCTCTTATTTTTGACCGTCCCCACGATTCCTTGAATAGTTCCTAATCCCACGCTTCCCACCAAAGGAGTAGACCCGAAAGCCCAAGTTCCCAATGCTGTTTGTGCAAAGGTCTGTGTATATGTAGGTATGTATGAGATAGTCGTGACGCTACCCACAGTATAAAGCGATGGAGCAGAAACAGTCGTGGTTGCCATCTGAGTGCCTGCTGAGGTAGCAACTACGCCACCTAATCCTGCTTGTGCATATGTGAGGGCTGGAAGAAATGCGAGGAGGGATAAGGCGTATGTCGAGGGAAGATGCATTGTGATGGTGATGGTGGTGTCGAGATGCAACGAGGTCTTGTAAATCGAAGATGGGTTCGTCTTCCTATGTTGGAAAGGCCGTAATAAATTTCGGTTCGAATTGTTATTGTTGGCGTAACGTATTGTGATATCGCAAGCCTGCTTTCGATATTGTTATCGTTTCTACTCAATAATTTCGTGTCCGTTTGTTAGGAAGTTCGTAATCTCTTCGTAAATTGTTATGTTGCAAAATAGTATGAATCTTTAAATTTACTATTATTGGAAGTAACTAATGTGAAAGGGGTTAAGAGTGGGTACATAGTCACTTTTTTGCATTTGCCCATATGGCTTCGTAGGTTGTGGCGCGAAATAGTGGCGATGGTTAAGAACTTTTTATATTCAATATCTATGAGTCTTTCATCTAAATCTTTTTTATACTATACCCTTTTTGCTAGGAATTATTGTATTTGGGTTCATATATGAAGAAAATTCGAGGATTTAGAATATATATACTATATATAAGTATAAGTTTAAGATTAAGTTTATATTTAAGTTTAAGTCTATATTTATGTTTATATCACGGGTTCATGCTAGCCTCACACTAGTGCGAGGCTTAGTCATCGCCAGCTATATAGTCGATATAGTTGTAGAACCTTCTCTTTCTTTCTTATAGAATATCAAATATTATAATACCTAAGAGTATACTCTTCAGACCTATTATAGGTCTATTCCCGGTACTGTAATAGTTTATATCTAAGTCTAAGTTTATAATTATTTTTCCTCTTTTATATTCCTCTTTTATTCTTTATTTTAAAATCGAATTTGTCACGGAAATCCCTGTATCACGTGTATCACACATTCACGTGCACTGACGCAATACGATCCATATCCAGGACTACAGATGATCAAATAGTAGTGTAGTATATCCACTTATTTCATTAGTGGATTATATATACTATTCCACCGTCTATATAGCCTAGATGTAGATCACTATTACCATATTAAGCGATTACATCGCCTATATCTATATATATATAGGGGGATAGATCACTATAATCAATCCCCAAGTCAATCAATCTTATATATCTTTATACATACTTTTCTCCAGTCCTCAAAGTGACTAGTGACGTAGCTATCCTCCGTGATAGAATTCTATTGAAATCATATTATATATTATTGGACAGACTCGGATTGAGTGTAGGTGTAAATGTATTCTTGTCACGGGTTCATACTAGCCTCACACTAGTGTGAGGCTTAGTCATCACTAGCTATATAGTCGATACGGTTTTAGAACCTTTCTCTTCCTTTCTTATAGAATATCATATATCATACCTAGATATATACTATTACACACTCTTATACTATAATAGTATATTCTACCTTACTAAGATCTCATTACTATTTCCTTTTAATAACCTAATTTGAAAATAATCTTTGTTTTTATTCTTATTTTCATCTTTGTTTTCATTCTTACTTTTAAAATAACAAATATTTTAAGTTTATTTATTATAGACTAAATACTAATATATAACTAAATCTGTATATCTATTTGTATTATTTATCGCAAATAGTAATATTTTATAAACGAATTATCAAAACTCGTTAATACCGACTTTTATATATTTGTTAATATTGTATTAGAATATTATAGTTATTTCGTCTATTTATTCAGTATCATAAATAATGTTTTAGATATCCTCTATAAAACAAAAAACAATACTCTAGATAAACAAAAGAATTGTATTCTTTTCGATAGTCTAAATAATCAAATCCGATTTCAAAAAGAAGTAAATACAATTTTAAAAATACAACTCAATCAATAAAACTAATTTGTATAAAATAATACTCAATCTTCCCAATAAATCTTTTGTAATCTAGAATCTTTCAAAGAAGAAAAAACTATAGCAATAGCTTGATAAAACAAATATCTAGTATAGAAATAGGGTTTTCAATTTTGTTAAAGAATTGATTCTATTATATTTGATATAAAAGGAAAAAAGATACTTTATATAGCTTCTCTTATCGAAGAATATATATATTAAGAATGTTTACAAGATATCAATGAAATCCTAATAGATACTTCAATCTATAAAACTATCAAAATATTCCTTAAAAAATTCAATACTTTTTATATAATTCAATAAATTAAAAATAGAGAAATATATACCCTTCTCCACTTTATATCAATTTAGAATATTTAGGAAAACAATACTACAAATCTAATAAAGAAATGGTTCTAGTATTGAAACAAAAAGTCTCTAATAAACTAAAGCTTTTAATTCGGATAAACTCAAATCTATATATATTCAATGATATCAAAGAATGAGTAAGAAAATTTAGTATTTGAAACCAAAATTATAAAGAAAACAATTATTATATTATCTTTACTAATACAAAAATAAGAATCCTATATAACCAATCTCACTCTAACTCAATAATATTAATAACTATCCTTTTATAATCTATTAATAATCCAATAGATCTAAATACTATTAAAATATAATAAGAGCGAAATTGTAAAAAAGAACACTATTTTAGACTTTGCTATTATTGTAAGAAAGTAGATTATTCTATATAGGAATATAAAACAAAAAAGGCTACCGATATATAAAAAGCTATTTAAGATACTATATAAGGTTTATAGAAAGGAATATATTATAATGAAGAATATATTAGAAGGCAATAATTATTTAATTAAAGCAATTATAATAATCTCTATTACTTAAAATAAAATTTCCAAGAAAATCCTTATTAATATTATTAACTTAATATATTTTAGGGTTATATTGAAAACAAATCGATATCATTTTTTGAGAGTATTTCAAATGCCCTTCAAAGTATTATAATGTTTCCTCCTCTAATTAGAACTTACGAATTTTAGGGAAATATCTTATCTTTATAATAAATTGCTTATAGAGGTTAAATAGGGATAAAAAATAGATCAAATAAATAATAGATAGTAATAAGCTATTACAGCTTAATTCTATAAATAGTAAATCTTTATTTGTTTAAATTACTATATTCCTAGTGTATAATTCCTTTTTTAATATAATTAGTTTAATTGATAGTGGATGCTTTAGTAAAGCTTTTACTAATTGTTTCTTTATTATTTAATATAATATTTATATAAAAACTTTTTTATATTATCAATAACTCTGGTTAGCTAATAGTAATATCACTGATATTATTATTGAATACTTTATAATACTTATAGTAATAGGATTATATTAAGAAATCTGAATATTCTTTGTTACAAAACTGTTTTCCAATATTTTTATTATCTTTGGATTACTTTGGCTACAATACTATAATCTATATATAGATTGGGCAAATATAATATTGTATAATATAATGCTATCCAAAAAATATATATGGGTATCAAATCCTAATTATTTAATCATTTTAATAATTTAATATTATTACTATTATTTATAAACAAAAATCTTTAAAAGAGATTTGGGATGTATTACTATTAATCAAAATATTCTTTCGAAATACTTATCAAATAAACAATTATTATAAATCAATTATAAAAGATTGTAATGAAGATATTAATAGTGGTTATAAATCATCCGATTCTAAGGATATGTTTATTAAACTATCTTTTATCTTTAATAGAGATTACTACTATACTATAGTTTGTAATAATAATACAGTTTTATAAGCCTATATAATCCGAAATCAATCTATTTCATATTTGGTATCTGTTAGTAAAGTTGTTGGTTAGAAATGAAAGTAATTAAATCCAACGAAAGAATTACTATTATTATTAGTAATACCCTTGCCAATACAATTATTGAACCTCAATCTAAATATAGAAGATATTTGCTAGCTTTAAGCCTTAAGTTTTATATCTTTCTATAAATAGGATAGTATTCGAGCTATAAGGGTAATATGGGAAAAACTAGACTAAATTGGAAAAGTTTAATATAAATTAAGTTCTATATCCGAATATAATTTTGACTTCAATAAGTAAAGTGTTACGACGGTAACAGAATCGTCACGTGATGAGTGTCACGTGATGGAGT
>JBBMOJ010000250.1:0-59797 GCA_038090695.1 Sclerotinia spermophila | reverse complement strand
CCATCACGTGATCTTTCGACCATGTGACGCGGTATGTTGGATGCCGTCGTAACAGAACCCTTGCTAGTATTATTTTGTTTTTGATCTGATATCTCTATTGATTATATTATATTATTACTAATTAATAAATATTATAGAAAGAAGTATTAATATATTATTATAGTTGTTTGCTGTTTAATAAAGATATATTATTTTATATTAGTTGTAGAACTATTTGTAGAGGAGTTTATTGATCGATTTATTAAGAAAGTTTATTATCTATATAGTATTCCTAATAATATTATTTCTGATAGAGGTTTATAATTTGTTTTAGAATTCTGGAAATATTTATTAGAATACTTATTGATTGTTTTGAAACAATTCTTTTTGTTCTATTCAGAATCCAATAATCAAATAAAGAGAATTAATATAATGGTAGAACAATATCTTAGAGTTTTTATGAATTTCTATTAGGACAATTAGTATAATTGGCTTTTGTTTGTAGAGTTTATATTCAATAATATCATTTTAGAGATTATTGGTGTATTTTTATTTTTTGTAAATTATAGTTTCCATTTATGATTTGGTATTGAGTTTTTTTTATTTGTGCTTTTGAACTTATTATATTAGAGGAAATATGAATTCTTAAAAGCTAATGAGATTGTAGATTGGTTTGATCTTATTTTAATGAAATTGAAAGTTCTCATTGTTTAATCTATTCAAAAATATAAGGATTATATTAATAGGATTTATATTAATGTTTCTTTATATAAAGAAGGTAATAAAGTATAGGTTAGTATTAAAAATATGAAGATTGATTGTTTAATGAAAAAAGGTGATAATAAATAGGATGGTTTTTATAAGGTTTTTAAAGTTTATAAATGTATTTGTTTATTTCAATTATTTGTTAGTTTCAAGATTTTTTTTGTATTCTATAATTTATTGTTCTGATTATTTTATTGCTTATCTAGATTAATTGGTTAGAATGTAATCAATGAAGTTGAATCCTACCAGAATCAAGATTGTATTTTCAAAAGGGATAATAAAACAAGTGAAGAAATTGAATAATAGGAATTCGATAAACTTCTTGATTATTATAATAAGGATGGATTTCATTATTAAATCAAATAGAAATACTATCTAATATTCTAATAATTTGTTGAAAACCTTTGTAGTTAGAAAAACACAATCATTATTTTTCATTTAGTTAATCTAGATAAGCTGGACCTATCCACTTGAATAGAATTTAAAAGATTTATTGATTCTAGTATTCCGTCAATACTAATACCAAGTATGCTTTTGAATTAAAGCTAAAGTAAATCTAAAAAGTTCTATCAGTTAATTACTATTTCGAAAAAGGTTTATTTTTATTCAATAGTAGAAATTAAAGTATTTTAGTATTATTTTTATTTTTATAAAAAATTATATATATTACAATCATAAAACCAATCACTTTAAGTAAAGAATACTATTACAGTACCAACTATATATTTTATAATTACCTTTATATCTCAAACACAAACTACTAGTGTGTCCTATTTTCTATAAGTAGGACCTCTCTCTTCTATAGCCTTTTACCCTTATGGTACAATATAAGTCTTTACCCGTACTCTGACAAGAATTGCCTGAGGCTTAAATTTTCAATTAACCTTTCAAAAATCAAGAAATTTAGAAAATTCATTAAGACCTATTGATTGAAATAAGCTTTGTCAGGTACAAAAAGAAGATTAATTAGATTAATATATTAAAAACGATTTATTCAATATATTATGAAAATATTGAAGAATTTATGGCAATAACGAAACGATCGCTTTATCAAGTATGGATTCTGCCACTACAGGGATATCGGAAGTTCCGGGTTTGTTGTATCCAGTTTTTGGCTCTTTATTCCTCCTCCCCTTAAATGATGTTTGATCGAAGTGTACATGTGTCACAGCCTATGAAGTAGATATTTCTCTTTTTCCTCCCGGCTACCTCCAGATTTCAACGTCGAATTGAATGGTTTGTCCTCGGTATATACCCGGCATATGCCCCTCATCAATCAATCTTATCCGCCGAAACCCAAAACCTTAAGTTTAATCTCAAAACTCAATCCCTGCTCCTCACATCATCACCTCCCAAAATGTCCTCCATCCATCTCATGAACCGTTGTCGGCTGTTCCATCTCACTCGGAGGTGGCGCAAAATATCCCTTTTTATCTGCCATTCCTATTCCCCCCGCCTCTCCCAAATTTCCTCGTGGATATCCCGTTCCAATCTCACTCGGACTATATTCTCCATGCCCAGCTCCTCCATGTTGGTCTTGCATATAAGCTCCTTCTGTATGCTGGTATCCTTGTGAGTTTCGATTTACATTTTGATATTCTTGGCCCGGGAATCCTGCTTCATTCTTAGGAAGCTGATTAGCCTGGTGCTTTGAAGCGCGTCTTTTTCTCCATAAAAGCCATCCAAGAGCAGCGATTGCGAGGATGCCACAGGGAATAGCAACGCCGGCGCCGATGGCGACAGCGTGATTAGAGGAAGATGAGGTTGCGGAGGGGAGAGGAGCAGTGGATGTTTGCGAGGCGCCTGGCTCGGAGGTTGTGGCTGCGCTTGAGCTGGATGTGGTGGTTGTTGATACCGAGGAAGTGGTTGCGGAAGATGTAGAAGAGGTGGATGACGTGGATGATGAGGTGTAGACGAGGGGGACTTGGGCGAGGACTGTGGCTACGGGTGAGATGTTGAATATATCTGTATCATTATCGCAACAGGCGAAACTGCCTACGCCATTGGCTCCGGTATCACAGCAACTTTCTTGAATCAGTATTGAATATTCCAAATTCGATTGGTTGGTAGAACATACTATTCTGTTGTTGATGTTATAGCACCATTACAAAATCTTATACCAGCAGTTGAACTTCTAGCATCTGAGAAGTGGTCAGTGGGCTCAGCTAACGACCCAATTTGCAAGACTTACAAATAGTACATTGATTTAAACAAGCCGGGTCTTTCCATGTAGGATCTGTACATCCTACTCTTAAATAATCTTGAACATTTCCATTTCCTTGTTGACAAACACCATTTGAAAAACATATAGCTCCAGCTGCACAACATGAACTATGACCTGTTGTTGAATTACCGCATCTATATCCTGCATTCGCATTATGTTGACCATTTATAACATAACATGTTGTTGGTGTGTCCGTTGTTGCAGCTGATATTAATAAAGGTAAAGAAAATGAACAAAACAATAAGAACTGCTTGATTATTGATGTTCGTGAAGCCATTATCTCTATGACGAATGTAATGATATGACAATATGAATGGGGCGAAAAGATTTGAAAGGCTAATGATGGGGAAATATGGATGATATGAGCATGGCACAGATCAAAACAAAAACAAGACGTGAATAACTAGTACGATAGAATGTGAAGGGGTCTTGAAAAATATTTGATTTGATAAACCAGCTTCTGAAATTACTATTTCAGGGAATGATTTGAAAAGTAAATTGATTGACGAATAGAACAGAGATAGCGAAGTGCTCTTAGACTACGAAGGTGAAAGGATTATAAAAACGAGAGAATGAATGAAGAACAAAAGAAAAATTATCGACCAGATCTCGAGGAACAGCTGAGTTTAGGATTAAGGTGAAGGAGTCAACAAAACTCGCCTTAACTTGAGTACAACCAACCTAGGAATTGTACGTGACGGATTTCTATGGGTCTCATATACCTAGCCCTGTCAGATTTATTTTCCGTTTCCCCAAGAAATTCAGGTGGTAGGTTAAATCTCAATACTTTGAATTAACATGGAAATCAACATGGATTATATGAAAGATCCAAGCCAGATCTATTAGCTGACTTGAAGAAAGTATGGCGGTTAAAAGATTCTAGAAACTTTGATACCGAGATACCACATTTCGCGGAACATATTGAAGTTTTTTGCCTAACAGGGGGATTTCGATTGCAAGTTCTTATAGGATTAAGCGCGCTCTGCTTGAAATGCACAAATATGAAACACGAAAACAATCTTGCCTGAAAAGTTGTGGATCTTTAGCATAACTTTTCTTTCCGTTCTGGAGTCTTGACAACGAATTAATGGAGAAAAGAAACGAAATTTGATGAAGGGTGGATAAGCAATCTCGAAGCAGTCGGGTAATGAAGATCAGGATTAAATTAAGCTTATACAGACACGTGACAGAGTACAGAGTATTAATGTAAGCGAATCCGATTCAAAAATGTTGATTAAATAATTAGCCAATCATAGTGTATTTTAAAACACGAATTCCCTACTACCCGAGAGGTTACTCTGCTTTTACAATTGACGTTGGGATAAACTACCAACAACCACCAACAATCAATAAGATCTTTGGAACCGGAATGCCATTAACATCATACTTTGACACGGATGTGAACACATGAACTCATGAACTCATTAGCATCAAAACCTACAACTATTACCGTCCTCGAATTTACAAAAATCAACCCCCATTTTGTTTGATTATCCAGTTCTATCTATCAAACACAATATTATCATCACAATATCAAGAATCCCTCAATAACCCCCAAATTCCGAGCTTCCATCAATTCTCCTCACCTATCTTTCTTCACCTCGTATATACCGCGCCGCAGCCACGCAGACAGAATAAACAGCCCTTGGCTGAATATGAAACTTGCCTCAAGATCCCGGGTAGACGAACGATCTCACAAATAACCGCGTCCGAGAATCGAGACGAGGCTATTCCCTCGTGTTACCGTTACATTTGGAATGACGAGTATCTGGATGGGACGGATGAGATCTTTATTTTATATCATAATTTATTTCTCTTTTTTAATTCATCTTGCTTCTTGCTTCAATTCGATATGTCGAAACTCGAGTATTGATAACTGAAAGTTCATGTCTCAATCATCGAAATTGAATGAACAGAACTACTGTAGTCAAAAATCATATTCAGACGAGATCGCTTGGGAAAAATTACCATGCACTGCCACCAAGATCTACCCTCCTGGCCTTTTCAAATTCAGCAACATAACTTATTTCTTTCAGATGAAACTACAAGACTTCCACTCACAACTTTTGCAATAGGTACTCACAAATGCACACCAAGAAACCCAAGAAGCAATCTCCAGTGAGCTGTAGCATACATAGCATATCCGCCATCATATGCGTGGTCTCGGTGGTGCACTGCACTGCGGGCATATGGAGATGTAAGTTTACATTCTGGTGTATCTTCTCAATTGACACATACAAGAATTTGTTTAGGAATCTCAAGTCATAGTAAGAAGAATATATCCCATGACCTGGCTAACACTTACACCATACTGCCTACGATATATTCTATCAATCAGTATAAATCTCAATTGGGAAGTACATATCTGTACACTCAACTATCAACCTAGCGTAATCACATAATGCACAATGCACAATGCACACAACAAGATAACATAAGAGATCTGTACCCTTCCATACCATACCATACCATCCGGCTGGGTTACAAATAAACATATATCACCACTTTCAAAGTATAAGACTCGCAACTACACAAGGAATGAACGTTTTTTCCTTCCACAAGTTTAATATGTAGCTTTAAAATAAAATAAACCTTTTCCCGTTATCATCAGCTGACTTGCTTGCTTGCTAGCTAATACTTGAATAATCACCCAGGATTACTTCTCCCTCCATAATATGAGATCACAAAAAAGCAAACGTAGCACAGCTTATTGAATTCCCCACCTAGCAAGCAAAAGAAAAGCGACATTACCCCCGGTGGATGCGAGCTAGTCCGGATTAAGAACTATCACTTCCACCCCGCAAGTTGCATAGACATTCCACCATTAGACTTTCCGAATTCGAGCTACGGGACATGCTCGACCGCCTGGGGAAATCATACAAGATCTTCATGCGACGTTCTTGTCCAACCATTCTTCCCATTGATCGGCAGTGAAGGAACTACTAATTGAGTTTTCTACAACCCCGTCGAACTAGATTTAAATTAGTAAAGATGATTCATCAGTATCTCTTTCCATTCCCTCTAAATCTTAAACCACAAACCCACGAAGAAAAGAAAAAGAAATAACTCACAACTACCGTCGGCGTAACATGGATCCCCACCAATCTATTCATCTTAACCAACACCTTAAGTTGATTTGTAACCCCATTTCCAGAATTCATACTTCCATCTGGAGCTGGCTTATCACTAATCTTAAGCAAGTCGTACATTTTCTCCTCATCGATTCCTACTTCTCCTCCTATCTTCGCGAGACGTTTGTATGTGGCATTACGTGTTTCATTGACGACGTTTGTGTCGAAGAAATCATTTTGCTGTTTGAAGAGAGAGGCAGAGAAAGGGTAGAATTTTTGGGGAGAAAGGTTTAGGACTAAGTGGAGTGAGTTTGTGAGAAGGGGAACTAGGGAGAGAGAATAAAAAGTTAAGACATACCAGCGACACCGGCTTCGTGGACTAGAGTACTAATTGGATGCCAGGGCTGAATTTGTTGACGGAAGATAATTTGGACTTTTGATGAGTATTTTTGTTTGATCAAGGGAATTATGGAGGTGTAAATTGTGTTGAACATTTTGGCCGAGAACTAAGGGGATGGATGTTAGTTTGTAGTTTGGGTCTGGGTGCAAGAGAAGTCTTGAAGCGAGAGAAGGTCGGAGGTAGACCGGTATAGAGAAAGCCTGAAGGCATAAGGGAGAGAAAGTAAGAGATTTCTGATACAAGAGATCTTGAACGAGTAGAACTTCATGCCATAGAAACAGCATATAATATCTCTTGCTCCAACTCCGTTTCATCTCCTCAATCCACAATCCGTGACCGGGGCAAGTAATTTATCACTAGATAAACCCATTGCCGGCAAGCCAGGCAAACCATACTAAGTAGACAGACAGGCCCAAAAAGCCATCATGTAAACAGGATGATATAAGAAAATCGGATGATGTAAAGAACACGTATTCGAAGCACAGAAAATGAATCGAGCATCAAAACAACAGTGGAAGCTTTCCCACAAGATCCAAATCAACCCCGTTCAGTACAACCGAACCCAGGCCAGCCTCAATCCAGCAGTACAAAACACCCGCAACCTTATGCATCAAGAATCAAAAGCCAACCTCAACCCCACAACCTCAAATCCCCCATCACACCCCATCCCCATCCCCATCCCATTCAAAAAATCGAAACAAGAAAAAGAAATACACCCACCGGACAAACATAATCCAAATACAATTCCAACGTATGAAGAGCCTGTGTCTCCGACGCCGCAGCCAAGAATCTCTGACCTGCGAATTTTGGTGGGAGAGCCATATTTTATTTTCGCGAGTCTTCTTTTCTTTCTTTCCTTTCTCTTGTGTTTGCGTGCGTAGTGCGTACCGTCGTATATAGAGACGCACAGCACAGGAAGATATCAAACGAGGAATGAATCAGAGTATCGACAATGATGAAGTAACAAGATGTCGAAGTGTCAAATAGATTCAAATTTATATACTTCGTCTCGGAGTGCATGTACTTTGTATGAGGTGGAGATGACGTGATGTGGAATGTGGGGTCTTTCTATTTTGAGTTAAGATAAGATAAGTTAGGTTGTTGATTATACAAGTAGTTATGGTAGGTTATTATTAATTGGAGATGTATTAACTTAACTTAAAGATGAAATAGACCATGATATATGTATATATAGAATATACCCTATTAAATAGTACCCATATATCTATTAACTTTATATCAAAATAACGAAAAGGAAGGGACATCATCTACCTATACCTATACCTCCTATACAGATGGATGGATATAAATCTGTGATAGATTTCACCTCGACCTTAGATACCCATAAATAGCCGGATAGATTAGCATTAGACATTACTCTCACCTACCCGAGGCTATCCCCAACTAGAATCCAATGACTCCCTTTACAGAGCCTAGAATCAAAACCTTTATTCTCTACAGCTTCACGAACATTGTGAAATAGACACTCTATTCATCCGCAATCTCGTTTCATAGTAGGAAACTCCCACCAACTACCTACTATTTTCCCCAAGCAAAACTGGGTATCAAAGTCCTCCATTTTATTACATAACTAAAAACTAAATATGTACTCCAAAAAAATGTATAGCTACAACTTCCTCGCTCATATATGATATCCATTTCATGTCCATAGCCAGAAAGGCTGTTTATATATATCCAAATCAAGCCAAACGTCTCTCTTCTCCTCTTCAAGTAAGATGTCAAAATATTGACCTTTCTCGTCCTTGTAAATCGACTCTTATCCGAGGCACGACTTAAGAAAAGAGAAATTCCTTTAGCACAGGCGAGCTCGTAAATTCGGGATTGAGTAATATACAACTAAAATTTTTCGTTGTTAGCCGGTTGAACTTGTTCATCTCCTATCCTTTCCCCATACACTCATATGCTCTACTCTGTTTCAAAGGCTCTCCTCCAGGTTGTTTCGAGGGGAATAAGAATATCACTTACTTGAGAAAATACTGTAAACCACTCCTCCTATTTTCTAAAAACTTTGGTCGAAACTTCGATATAACACTTTTTCTCGGTAACTCTGGTATTGTACCCGCCGAATTAGGGAATGTGCGAAGAAGCTTCGTTCGTAGATCTGCAAATTCGCTGTAACGTTTACGGATTATTATTGGAGTGCCCTACATTCCAAGTCTCCATTAGCATATACTATAACACCCATTTACGAAATTTCGCAATAGATCCCAAATTGAACCAAATTGATATTGAGATAAAAGAGGAGAGAGAGCACACAAACCTCCAAAGTATCAACCTTAACATTCCAAACCACAAAAGCGCCAATTCCCCCTCCGATGCCGAGTCCTTTCCCCGCAATACTTCCTATTCCACCAATGCCACTCCCATTCACAACGACATAATCTTCAATCACTACGCTTCTTGCCCAACAAGCTTCATTTTTTCCTCTTCCATTTATGTTCGCATCATCTTCATCTCCATCTGTAGTGTTGTCCTGTAGAGTGATACCACTTGGATGAATCGAGTCTACTGAAATGCGGGAAACGGAGTGGGTATGCGATTGTTGCCAATAGGGAGGGGAGTTTATTGAACTGGGTGAGGTAATAGTTGGCGACGTGATGGGGGAGTCGTTCGCATTTGGATTTGAGCTTTTAGCGGAAGCAGGAGAGGTGTTGGTGGTGGTGAGAATGTGATTCGAAGGGGTAGATGATATTGGGGAGGTCTTAGAATTATGATTTGAATTATTTAATGAATTGCCATTGCTCGAATGGGGAGTAGTAATGGACTCCATGCATCCATCAAGATCGAAATGGCTGTGCCACTCTCGATTTCCCGCTTTACTTATGCTTGTGTTACTGTGATAATATTCCTGGTATAATGATTGTATGTAGAACCATGATATGATAATACGAGTGGCCAAAAAAGTTGTTGAATTAGAGAATTATACTAATTCCAAAAATGTTGTACTAAAGGTTTCCTGGCCCGGCCCGACCAGACCATTTGTTCTTAGTGAGAACCGAAAGATCATTCACGGCTGGATCCTAGTTTCCCCAACCCAACTCTAAAAAAAAGTCTAACTTTATTGCCGCTTTGTTCTTCGAGGGAACTTGGCGAGGCATTCTAGATATATTGAATTTGTGGCAATGTCAGAAAGAAGAATCTTTTGATGAGTAAGTAGTATTTGTTTCATCATTCTTCAGATCAGATACGATATACTTCTCATCCAAGAATACGATGGATACAATGAATACGAACACACAAGTAAGATGAAATACATTCATTCATACAATACATCTCAACAACCAAAGAAGACGGAGAAGAAAATCAAATCGAATCATCGGATCAACAACCCTTAATCCGTTGAACAAAAGAGTGCACCTTCAACATGATACCAGACATTCTGGTCTGACAGATACTGACAGTACTTCGTATCTAGGTAGTTAGTTCGAAGTGAGGAGAAGCTTACAGTAATATCTTAGTGCAAGTGTGGAGCCGGAGAGCCGCTCTGAGCGATTTGATATCTTCGGTATCCATTCTTGAGACGTTACTCGAACAGATGCAGGACCAGGATTTATGCGTACAACATAATGATTGCATCTGTACTCGTACCGACGCGGAATCTCGGAAGAAAGGGTTTAGAAGAGGTGGATGGATGAATGAAGTGATGTGATGTGGAGTCCGATGAAAGTGGAGGAAAGTGAAGACTGGTTGAGAAGGGAAGGAAGAAAGTAGTTGTTTGGACAGAAGTGGAGGTGGAGGTGGAGGCGGAGAAGGGATTCAACGGATCATCCGTTTTGTGTTATGTTTGCGGTGATGAAGATCAACGGATGTCTTTATTATCTGTGCCATATTCATTTTCATATAGATGAAGATCAACGAATACCGTGCTCAGATGAGTGGCCATATGATAGAGGTAGATGAAGTAGGATGGGGATGAGTATGTAGATAGTCAAATAGACAGATACCTACCTGGACCAAGAATATAATAAATACATGAATAAAGCGCTCACAGTTGTATATGTGTATGTATATATGTATGTATCGTTAAGAATGGGGGAGAAGGAAGAAGTGATGAGAATCCAATCCAACAAGATTTGAAGGGAGGCAAATATCTACCTAACCACCTACCTAAAACTTCATCGCATATCTCGTTCATGCACAAATTCATTCTTCCAGTCTAGTCTAGTCAATACGAAGCGTCAGTAAGTAAGTAGCAGCACATGACCTAAATTCTTCACAAGCACCCAGTTCCAAGTGGTGTGAAGTACGATGTAGTAGTTTAGTTCAGTATCCCAAGTAAAACAAACCATCCATCCATCACAAAATCAATTCTTAAGATAGTAACAGCTTTCGGAAAGAAAAGTTGTGCATCTATCTCACTAGCTAGGAAGAATATCTGAACTAATCGCAATTAGGTTACTTGCATAATCCATACCGCTGATACATTCACGCTAGTGAAGACATGTCTTGGTCTATTTTCTCGGATTTATAAAATTCCATGCATTTGATAGGTTGAAATTTAAGAAACTAAGCTTTATCAAGCTTAATTCAGTTTTGGGGGTATTCCATACTAGCTTAATCTCGGTGCAGATGGAGGCGCTTTTGTATGGTTGGGGGAGGAAAGGACTCACCAGATGAGCACACGGCCAGTTTTTATATATTGAATTGATTAAAGATTGATTTCTCCTCTTTCTCCTCCGTGAATCTACTGTACTCCTTTTACTTTATCATATCATCCTCCTCTTGCAATTGCAAACACATTCGCTTTTTGCTTCGATCAAACTCATTATCAAGAATTCATTCGTTTTCATCTAAAATCAATAACATACCGGACAACCAATTTTTTGGCAAGGTAGATAAATATTCATTGATTCTTCGTTACATTCCAATCTGGCAAACGAAAATACTCCCGCCACCACTTTTAAATTTGAGCAACATCTCATTTCCTTGAGGAAACATTTGGAGAGATGAAAGACTGACTGTGGGTGTTTATTGATAGTTATTCAAGAATATAATTGTCAACCAACGAAAAGCTTCCACTTCGATATCAACCTTCTACCCCAACTTACCTCGCCATCAAATAATTCAACATGCGTTTCTCCACAGCTTTTGTTGCCACTGCTCTTGTTAGCTTTGCAACTGCTCAATACACCATTGATCCAGATAGTGTAGCATTGTCTACTCGTAGTAAGTTTTCCTCACTTTACTACCTCTGCAACTCAGAAATATACTAACCCTCAACTTTTAGAAAGCTGGTGTCAATCACAAGAACAAACATGTCCATCACTTTGCTTGCAAAATGGTGCCGGCAGTTCCACCACTACTACCAACACTTGTGATCCTGTAAGTACATCCCTATCACTATATTTCCCTCCCCAAACCTCAAAAGTTGAATCTTACTAATTCAAAATCAGGACACCCTTGACTATGCATGTATTTGTGGCAATGGTCTCTCCCCAAACGCCTCCGAATACTCCCTCACCCTCCCATACTTCATCTGTACTCAATATGCCACCAATTGCGTTCTTGCCTGTAACGGGGACAACAACTGTCAAGCAGCGTGCCGAGGTGATCATCCATGCGGAGCCCAAAACCCAACTCGTATCAATACCACCAGTAGTACCACTCAAAGCTCAACGGGTACAGCGGGAGCTTCAAGCACAAACGCAGTTGCATATACAGGATTGGGTGGATCATCTTCAACATCTACTCCTAAGAGTGGTGCTCAGATGACTATGGATTTTGGAAAATCTTATGGTTTGGCGGTTGTTTTTGCGGGACTCTTTGCTGGTTTTGCTTTGGTCATGTAAATTGACCGCTTGATTGATGGATACTGGTGATGATGAAGTGGATTAATGGGTCGGTTTGTTTCGTTTGTGGGATATCGTTTCATATCGGTTCATATCATACGATATTGGCATCGATATCTCTCCATTGCACAACGAAACATTCTCGAATTTGGTACCTGAGGTGTTTTTGAACTTTAGCGATCATTAAATATGCGTTTTGTTTTCGGCTTCTTCTCATTCCTATTTTTGAGGATTTTGAGCGTCGAGTTGGTTTCTGCTTCTTGCACATACGTATTACAATGTCTGACATCCTGGATACAAGCATGGATGAGCTTGATGGGGAGAGCTTTAGCTAGATTACTTGCTTAAGGATGTAGCTAAGTTCGGGTTGGATTAATATGGTAATGAAGGAGGTTACTGAAAAGCGTTAAATGGAGAGTCCAGATCTTTTCGAATTCAGATGACAAGAGCTGTACTTCTGGCTACGAAATAGAAGCAAAAGTTTATCAACCATGCTGTTCCGAGGCTTGATACCGATATTGTGGAGAAGTGTAATCTTGATGTATGAAGTATCTTATTCGGACTTGACTCGAAACTGTGCAGTAAAATGAATGTTTATGTTTGTATGTAGATGAAGAAAGATAAATGATATGCATGATGTTTGTCATTTCGCGATAGAGTACAGAAAATTCATTATTCATTGATTGGTCCCTGAACTTTTGAACCCTTTGAATTGAAAGATGTGATTGGCTAGACGCAGGTAGACCTTGACCCAGACGATAAAAAGAAGGGAAACGGCTGTCGATCGGTATTTTTCAACCTGTGCCCCTATTTTTTGGTTGAATTGAATAGTTAATTGGTAAATTGGCATGTGAAAGAAATTATCGAGTGACGAGCAAATGAAAATGGGTGGTGGGTGAGTGGGAAATCATGTAGTTGGAGATTGTGTAGTATATAGGTAGGTAGGTAGGCAATTCGATATTGTAGTTGGCCTTTATATATTTCTTATTCACGAGCTTGAATCCTGGCTTCGTAATGGTTATATGTTATCCCTGAGTACTTGTAGTGTATGAAGTATGAAGTATGAAGGGGATTGAGTAAGTGAGCATCACATGAAAGAGCTTTTTCGCTGTACGGTACGAGTAGGTACAGTATGTGTTGTAATTGTACCAGTATATATGGGGTGAAATGTCTTTACCGCTTGATGGATGGATGTCAATTGATGGCCAGGTGAGAAAAGGGAAGAAGGGGAAGAGCTGACGTGGAATTCATTTGGATACCCTGTTATTTGTATTTATATTTGTATTTATATTAGATTTGTTCTATTAAAAGCCAGAAGCTTTATAGAATAAAATTAAGAGAATCATTACTTACGGTAGAGTGAGTAGTTTATACATTAAACCCGAGCCCCTGACCAGACAGCACAGCTTTAAAAATTTGATCTGGCAGATCTGTTAGCTTAGCTTTTCGTTTTCCCCTAGAAAGTAGCTTATGCTTGTGAAGATTTTATATTTGAAACCTTTTATACATTTTTTTCTCTCTGCTTATTCCTTAATTTTGGATTTGTTTGCTTCTTGTGGGTTTGTTCGTTTGTGCATACTATACTTCGCTATACGAAGTACATCACTCTAAACACCATTCAACAAACGAGAGAACATCCAAGAGCAGTTAACACTTGACGACTCACATCACATCACACCGCAGACCTTACACCTTACTCCATTCACGCATATCATCGGCCTCCGCAGCTCTCCCGGTGGTCATTCAGCCTGATTCCTATACATACCCATTGATTCCGAATCTGATTCACACTTCCATTCCCTTCCATCTACTACCCCATTCCATCCTTCTATCCACCCCCCAAGAACACACTTATAAAATACCTACCCAACCCAAGTCGCTAGGGTCGGAAGCGCATTCCACCCACTTCGATTGAAAATTCACGAAAAGATTGATAAATTGCTGGCTGTGAATACGGCGTCGGCAATTGGCTATCGAGAGGATTACAAGGGGGAAGAGGGAGAATTGCCGCTGCCGGTTACGACGCCCAAGACGCCTAAGGAGAGGGGAATGGGGTTGGGGATGGCGCCGAATAAGAGTGAGTGGTTTGTTCTTTCTTTTTTTCTTTTTCTTCCTCTTTTGGGTTGAAAACGAGGAGGGGGGGGAGGTGGGGGTAAAGGGGAGGATGGAATGGGCATGGCATGGCATGGAATTTCTTCGCAGATTGAGCTCAAGATGCATAATAAGATATCTGCACATCCACTCCTAAACATGACAAGATCGGACACACAAGCTAACGAACATCCATCATAAACAGAACAAGCAGCGCATGAATGCGTGTCGGAAGAAGCACTCGTGCATTTGAAATCGTATAAATATTCGAGTGTGGATAAGAGTCTAATATCGAATTATATTTTGAAGCATTATGTAGGTGGTTTTTTTTCTTCTTTTTCAGTGGGTTTCTGGGGTTTGGGTGGAGGAGGAGAGAGATGGATCGGAGATGAGATGAGATGAGACGAGATATCGAGGGAATAGGTATTTCGAGCGCAGCGAGCAATGGGAGTTTCGGGTTTTGCTGGATGGACATCAAGAACGATGGGATCGTTGATATCGAAGCTTTTCTCTGTCCACCTATCCAATACCCGGTATCTCCCAATAACTATCAGGAAACTTCGAGCGCAGCGAGCAATGGGGGTTTGGGGGCTTGCCCCCATAAAGAAGAAAGAATAATCAGACTAACAGATTGCAATATAGTGGAATGGCTTCGTCGAATTATTACCATTATGGTTGGCGCCAAATATGGTTACGTTATTGGGATTCTTTTTCATCCTGAGTAATGTTATTTGTTTAGAAATTTTCATGCCGGATTTGGTGGGACCTGTAAGTTTTCTAGTTCTTACCTCTACTATTTTCATTTCCTTGAGCATTATCTGAGACCTATACACCTATTCACCCGTTTGCGAATCTGCGAGGGGAATGACAGACACTAAGTCGATATACAGGGGCCATCATGGTTATATTACAGTTTCGCCTTCGGATTATGGATGTACTCAACCATGGACAATGTAGATGGAAAACAAGCTCGAAGAACAGGAACATCCAGCGGTCTCGGTGAACTTTTCGACCACGGAATCGATTCCCTAAATTGCACACTTGCATCTCTATGCGAAACGGCCGCTATGGGTTTAGGTACATCTAGAGCTGGAATCTTTACCGCATTGATTCCTTGTTTACCTATGTTCTTTTCAACCTGGGAAACATATCATACGCATACGTTATACTTGGGAATTTTCAACGGTCCAACTGAGGGATTAATTTTGGCTTGCACGATTATGATCTTAAGTGGATATTATGGACCAGAAATTTGGACACATCGAATTACGGATTTAGTCGGTCATCATTATTTCCTCGGATATCATGAATTTTTCGGTTCATATTCTGTTCGGGATTTATGGGTCCCTATTCTCGTCGTCTCATTATTCGGTATTCACGTTCCTTTCTGCGTTATAAATGTGATCAAGGCAAGAAGAAAAGATAACTTACCTGTCCTACCGGTTTTCCTCGAATGGACTCCTATGGCCGTTTTTACTTTCAGTATTGGAGCTTGGCTCTTCTCTCCATATTCAACACTCATGGCGGAAAATCGTTTGGTACTTTTCTGTCTTACAATGAGCTTTGTCTTTGGAAGAATGACGACCAAAATCATTCTAGCACATCTGACGAGACAACCATTCCCTTACTGGACAGTCATGCTCACACCACTTGTTGGTGGTGCTATTCTTGGTAATTTACCTCGATTTGGTTTGCCAGCTGTTAGTGTAGAAGTGGAATTGTGGTACTTAAGAGCATATTTTGTGTTTGCTTTAGTGGTTTACTTCAGATGGGCTTGGTTGGTCGTTACAAGTATTTGTGAATACTTGGGAATTAATTGTTTGACAATCCCGGAACAGAAGTTGGAGGAGATTTATAGAAATCGGGAAAAGGAGAAGAGATTAGAGAAGAGGGGATTGGAGGTTAATGGAAAGAGAACCCCAAGTGGAAATGGAGCGAAGAGTCCAATTGGAGTACCGAATGGAAAGAGAGCTGATTAGGGGGGTTTGAGACGTTGGGATATAGAGACTACATTCTTGAAGTCCGTGGGTTTGGGGACTGGAGCCATCGGAATGATAGAAATGGAGTAGACCGTATTCATTTCATGGATATAGCTATGGATACGCAGAAAGTCATTTTGGTTGTGGAAATGATCGGTAAGGGTGGACGATAGATAAATGGGTGATGATGAGTAACGAATGAGTCTCTCGGATTTGACATGATGTCAAACCAAAAAACGCATGAGTCCACGTAATGGATGGGATGCATATAAATCTTTTGATGATACAGAAAATTCTAAAGGGGAAGTTGGAAGATTAAACAAAGGGGAGAGGGAAAGAGAATATAGAGCAGGTGAATGAAGAGATTATAAAGTATTATTTGGTGTTGCGAACCTGTGAGGGTAATGTGAATGATTGAATTTGTGATTGGTGATTGGTGATTTGAAGGCGAGTTTTATTGTGTTGTATTGTATATTGGTGGGTTGATTTCGGTTCGTTTGAAGGGATTGGATTGGATTGGATTGGATAGATGGATGGATGATAGGGAGTGGGGGGAGAGAGGAGGAGATAGAAAAAGGAGGAGAATAGAAGAAGGAAGGGAAGAAGGAAGGAAGGGGGAGGGGAGGGATAAGTAACTCAGTACTCTGTTCTCCTCAGTATACATAGCTTGGAAATAAATACTTTTTATCATTTTCTTGTTGACCTTTTTGGGGGTCGGGAAGAGGGGGGGGAATATTCGGATGGATAGATGGTTAACTGGTTAACTGGTTGGTTTAAGGTTGACGTGGTTTGTGGATTCTGTCTTGTGGGGTTGGATGAAAGTTTTAAGGAGAAAGGAAGTGTGTAGGAGAAGGAGGAGTATGAGAGGGGGTAATAATGGGAATAGTGTTACGGGGGGAGGGGGTTATGTATGCGTATAGAGAGAGAGATAGTTAGTATTACAAGAGAAAGGATCTCGCTAAGCTGTCTCGGTTTGCTTGGGGGATTGGGATTATGAGCGAACAGGAGAGGGGAAGGGTAGAAATGAAATGAAATGAAATGAAATGAAATGATATAAAAGGCTTGATGCATTAATTATACTATTATACTATGCGATCTAGATGTACTAAGCTAGATATAGAATCAAAACCATGGAGTTCGTAGAAAAAAGAAGAGATCTGAGGCGCGAGATGAGATGAGGCGTGGAGGTTCTGCTTTATTGTTGTTAGATTCCGGTAGGTTACATGAGATTGATTCGTCTTTTGACTGTCATGCTTATTGTGAATTCGTCAATTTAGATAGCACGGGTAGTTGATTTGTTATGTCGTGTTGGATTTGCAGTTGTTATTAACTGGTTGAGAGCATGGAGTTTTTGAGTTGTATATGGAGATACAAGTTTTTGTTCTAGTTTGGTTACTTCTTTCTTTCAGGAAGAAGTATATCGAGAGAAGAACGATGGTATCAGAGAAATTGGCGGGGAAATGAACTAGCTATTGATCAAGTCTATAAGTTCTAAGGGGCGTAGGAAAGTTGGATTTCAATGTCGGGTTTGAACTCCTTGTTATTTTCATATGATCTGCTGGTTGGTGTGGTGTGATATGTGCTATGTGCTATGTGATGGATGATAGATACGGATTGTGAATGTGAAGTTTAGATATCTAGCTAATGAAGATAAGACTGACTGACTCCTTTCAAGAAATTAAGATAAGTTATTTAGGGATAGATTGTAATTCGGAGCTTGAGAAAATAGGGAGAGAGTTATAGGAAGGACTCTATATGAGCCTCTCATCCTTGTTTTTAATTTGTTCTAATGTGTAAAGGAGGTATCATTCGAGATTCAAAAAGTCAGATCGACTTGGAACAGAGTCATTTCGAGCTTTCTTTCTATATACTAACATGAAATTCCTAGTCTTATGAGTTTAAGTGTAGACAGACTACTTATATTGAGGAGTCCTCTAATCATTGTCTCCAGTGAAATTTATCACTTCAACTTAATTGAGTCCTACCTACAGAGACACGTAGCGAATTCAGAACAACTTTCTCATCCTTAACTTCTTCTCCAAGATCATGCGCAGGGGGGTTCTGATTGTTGAGGGATGTTTGATAGGAGGCTTTATGTACTTTGGAACTTAGGCGAGGTATAGTTGGGAAGATAGAGAATAAGGTATGGTGGGCGATAGAAGGGAAAATCTATTTTTGGTTGTATAAGATGAGTGTAATTGATTCTCGAGATATATAGATAAAGAGGTGATTACATAGTATGCCCAAAGTTAAAGTGTAGGGAGGAAGATATTAAAAGATCTACACGGACGTCATGGTAGATAAATTGGAGAGAGTTTAAAGAGAGATTGAACACTTCAATATTGAAAGGACATAAATATAGTGAGCAACGACAATCAAAGTGGGGTTATTATCGATGAATACACTCATTATCAATGGAAACGATAAAAGGCAATATTCTAGGTGACGGTAATGTCACAATGTCCTACCGAGCAATATGTAAGGGTACTACTAGCCGAGTCTCATATAATCCCATCGGCTTAAATGCACAAACAACCATGAAGCTCAAAACACATCATCGGCTGTGTTAAGAGAGTTGGCATTGGCTTGTATATCTCTAGCATGGTACGTCAGTCTTTATATATCCAGTATTGATATAAAAACTCATTCGTTGACAGGTATATGATAGGATGAAAGTTGCGGGGTTCAAAGCGTGACCGCTAAAGATAGAATTTATAGATATGTTTGATAGGTTTGAGTAGATATCAATTTTGGGGATATATAAGATAATAAGAAGTTTGAGAAATGAGTAGGTAAAAATGAAGAAACAAATAGCCACACCGTAGGCAATGGCAATTACTAAATAAAAGGAAAGCCTATCAAGATTGTAAAGGATACCGGGCTTAGGAGTTGCTAATAGTGTGACATTTTCGAGGACAATTATACTGAATTTCAAAGTGATAGTGGTGATGGGAATGCTATTAGTGAACGGCAGTAAGTAGAAAAATTGTAGGGGGCAGTAATGGCATTGCGAAAGTGACAGCATTGGAATTTGTTTGCTCTTTCAAGCAACTGCGTGTGTAAGCATATTCAAATCAAACGCAGAAGTAGATCCTCAGATAATCATATTTGGTACCAGCACTCACAAACACTCAGAGCCTTGTTGCTCTCGTCGGCTTTCGAAAGATCGGTTATTGTGCTGACTTCGAAATCAAGACGTGGTTTATATAGTTGGCTAGCCTGTGTTGAAGAAGCTATCACGAGTCAGTGAGGGTCTAATCCCGAGAATGTTGATGAGACGCTCTAAGAAAATATCTATAGAGTACTATGTGCATTCTAGGTCGGAGAATGTAGATATCTTGTAGATATCTAGATTATATAAGAAGGAAGATGATCAAAGATGTGATAGATTAACATATGTAACTCAAGAGACTGTCAAATTCAGCAATGGTTAAGGCGAAGGCAGTAAAGACTATCGATCTGTGGCGAGTAATAACAGACGGAAGAATTGAGGGTTTTGGGATTATTATGTTAAAATGCTTACAAGAATGTGCAATTCTAATGGCAACGAAGAAAAATTAATGTGAATGGGTTAATGATGCAAATGAAAGATTGAATAACAGCGTCAATTGTCATGATAGAAGAGATGATGAAATGTGCACGTATATCAATCTCACGGCAAATCCTATCAACAGAATAGTTGAAACACAGCTATGGCAAACAAACCCCTGTACTCTTTTATCAAAATTTGGTCCCCTTGGAGGTGACTCATGGCTTGAACATAAAATAGAAAGTGATATTAGATGACATTCCGGTATCCATACATCTAATATTTCTAGCATAAGCTAGAGTACAAACTACATACAGGAATTTTTAGCTGCTGTCGAATGGTTGTAACTCTCTAGCAGTAAATCAGTCCAAGAAGTGTATTGCATCCCACTGAGAAACAGAATAATGAACACCAATTCCAGAGCTCGAAGATGGATTTTCGAGGTAGCAGGGGAAAACTAATCACTGTTAGTAATCTTAATGCTGGATGCGTATATAGATCAAAATGATGTAGTAAGGTTCTTCCGGCAACAAGAATCCGGCCCAAACCGTGACTAGAGGATCACAGGAAACTTGTAAATATTCTGTTATACGTCAATGAAAGATTTCTACCTACCAGAACTTTCTCTATAGACATTGAATATACAAAAATATGGATGGAAACTAATTGTGATTTCCATACTTCAGGTAGAGAAGTCAGCAACCTACACTGATTGGACACATACCTGGCCGCTAATGATTGTCTTAGGTTACGTAGTTGAATGAATTGAGAGAGGGGTACGTATTAGAGTGTAGAGCATCGTTAAGCTGTGGGGTGGAACACATAGATGTATGATTATGGCGACTGAGCTGCAAAAATATCTGAGAGGCGGCATGATAGTAGCATAGGAAATGAGGTGTGATGGTGGAGTAAAGGCTTTTCATGGAGGAAAGGCTTCGCGTGATGTAACAGACACAGGTATGTTAGTAAACTTTAATAGCAAAAAGGAAGTATAGAACTCATTGAACAATTCTCGTGGATTTCAGAGTAGACATGGCATATATCAGCAATAAGCAAGATATCAAATATCAAGGAATACTTAGGTGAAATAAGCAGAAGGAGATCATGGACATATGTATATTCAGCAGTTTGGCAGCAATAATATTTGGCTGTAATCCAAGAATCTCGATTATGACAACAATACTCAAACAAGAAAATAATATCAACAAGCGTTGTTATGAATAGAGCTTCCAACATCCTATTTTCCAATGCCTTCCGATATTAAAAACAAGAATCCTATTTTACCAGACCCCGTTTTCTCCTCGTCTGTGGACTACTTTGCTAGTTCAGCTATGGAGAACTCGGGTTCATCACCTTTATATACTCCCTACTCTTTCAATCCCCGTGGTATCACACTAGTTTTCTTCCTACATCTTTTTCACGCATTACGTTTTTACTGAGTCTGAGAATCACGCTTCCCCCGCATGTATGAAGTTATCAACTCCAGCTTTAAATTAAAGACAAGTTGCAGCACAGCAGAAGAAAAGAAAAAAAGTTCGAAAGATTTGCACGCGAGATTAGTAGATTCTACTACTTATGATAGAGGAAGAAAGGGTAGAAAGATTATCTGGATCGTATAATGATAAAAAGAATAAAGCAAGTGAGGGGGTGGAAAGCAATGTTGTAGATACTCAAATAGTGGTTATATAGAGTTGACAGTAACAAAATACAAGAGTGACAAGAAAAAAAAACAGTGGAAATGAATTCCAGATTCATACACTGACTTCAAAGTGCAGATTCCACGCCTTGTTAGGCTGAGAATACCGACATCCAAGTTTTGTTCAAAGATTTCTATTCCCTTCCAACTTGGTTCTTTTGGACTCATACCTCGATAGATTCATTGAATGCCAGCCTCACCCTCCCGCTCTTTCGAACTCCTAATACGTCTCCTCTTTATTATATACGGTACCCCTGATCCACAACCCCATTCAAATTTCCTACTCTGAGTACCTCATGATTAATAGTCTATATAACTCATTATTTTTCCAAAATATTCTTCCTCCAATGGAGCAAAGCACAAGATGAATCAAAGAAGAGGTACCAAATTTCAGAAATGGTAAAGATCTCAAGACGGGAATCATCTTTGATAAACAGACCGCGACGTAGTATGAATAAGGAAAAGTTGGAAAGATGGAAAAGTTATTGATGAAATCGATGAAATGAGTGAGAAAATGAAGCTTATAAGTTACGACGGCAGTAAGAAGTATAATAACAATCATAACAGAGAATACATATTCCCATAGTAAAAAAGACCGCCTCGCAGTAATGATGAATATGAAAAACACTAATTCAACAACACCGACAAAAGACTGCGAGTTCTCCTCTCCAACTCCTTGAGGCTTGAGAACTTCAACAGATCATATAACGCAGGTAGATATAACCTAAAAAATCCGTCCACCACCTGACAGAAGCTTATCAAGAACAATTCCAATCTAATGATTCAAAGAATCACAGACAGGAGTTTATATACCTCAATGATGAAAGATTCTTGCCACCAAGTATTGCGAAACGGTGGAAAATCATCGCGGTACACTTTCAACATGCCTACTTTCTTTTCGTGCCATATGGCTTTATGGATTGAGATACATATATGTACATATTATGATACTTATCTTTCGCAAATAAAAGCCACCTCAGCGCGTCTGTCTACTCCACCACATCTTACACAAACAAGTAGAAATGACATAAAGTCTACCCAATTAGAGGTCTCTATCACCAGCGTGTTATAGTCTCACTTACTTGATGATAAAGAGATAGAACAGAGACATCTGCGGGCAGACAGAGAGATGAAGATTATTTTGCTGGGCTTTTGAGTTCTATATGTCTCAAAGAGAGCGGGAGAAAGTGACCGGCATTGAGAAATATGAACTGCAGATGGAGTTGTTGATCATAGCAATGACTACATGAACATGCCTTTATGCAGCTCATAGGACTGGTAATCATTCATGCTTAATGCCTTAACAGCATTCCATCCGGCCTCTACCTCTGACAGTTTCTCTCTACACAACTAAGTCTGCTTCCTTGACTAGTAAATCCCCAAAACCTCGATCCCATTGGGGCAATTTTATCATTGACCTATTACAAGAGTATTGAGAAAACAAAAGAAGGGAGGGAGAAGAGAGATGTCTTACATATTGGTTCTTGGTGATAAGTTTTCAAAGTCGTTACCTTTCTACTAGAAAGATAGTTTTCCGGCAAGCAACTTCTAGATTGCGTTTTATTTGCTTAGCTGAGTTGACTTGAACGAGATTGACTCGAGACGAAAAGAAGCTTAAGTCCACCAAAGAATATCTTACCCATTGTGGATATATCCAACGCCCAAATCGAATTCATTCAGACACTTCTTCGTGTATGACCCTTTCCCTAATCCGATCAATCCTCCTCCTCCCACCCCGCACTTCCCAAATCCTCTATGCATAAAACACTCTCCGTCATCCATCACAATTTCCTCCAACATCAAGAAAACAAGACCGATTGTCCTACTTCTGAATGTATATCCTCAACATATATCCACAAGCTATAGTTTCCGTTGGAACCCAGAGCTTCCTCCTTCTCCTCTCTTTCCAAATACAGGGGCATAATACGTTTTCGTAGGGTGAGATCAAATACCTATAAAAAAAAGAACAGTAGAAAGAAGAAAGAAGAAACTAAATAGGCAAAGTGACAAGGAGAAACCATTTTGAAGTAATCATCACAACAACAAAAGCACCACCACTATTCCCAAGCCCATTCAAGCACATCCATCGAGAACTTCAACTTTACCCCTAGCGCCTAGCGCCTACCCATCCCTAACCTTCCGATCATAGACTATCATCCCCCTCCACCTTTCCATTTCCCATATGACGCCATACTATTCATCATTCACAAAACGATTTTAGATCATCAAATAATCACACACAATTCTCACAGGCTAGTATTTGCACTAGCGCTGACAAGCTTACTAAAGGGTCTAGGGTAGAAAGGACGTGAAGAGCTATCTCCATTTACGCCTCGCTTCAAAGAATTTGCATCACATTCTATTCACTGACACCAAAATAATTAAGATCAGTAACAATGCGATGCACTTCACAAAATCACAAAAGTCTATAAAATCATCGATTGTATTGCTCATCCATCCTATCTCTATCGCATTGTATTGCATCCTCAAACCCAGCAACCACCCAAGAAATTTTTATACCCTACTACTCATATGTACTGTACAAAGGTCCCCCCCCAACCACCCATAATTTTTCGACATCATTAAAGAATATTTCTCCCCTCCTCCCAACACAAGTTATCATAACCAAAATTCCTGCTCGCTTATACAAGTCTTCACTCTTCTCTTCTACCGAAAAAAAAAGATGATAAATCCATTTTTCCTCCCTTTGCTCCTCTCTCCCCAGAACAATTTGAGCCAATCAACCTGCTCCAAAAAGCCATATTGCAAATCTCGCACCCATCATTAAGGCTCAAGTCAATCGACTGTATATGTATGTAAGTTTCACTCCTAGTCCGTCCCAAAACGCCCTTTGCAATGCCAGGAAGAAGCAAGTCGAGTCGAAAGGTACAAGAGAAGCGAGTATCCTATTCGTACTCACGACAGATACAAACAAAGGAAACAACAAAAGAAATCTAATGAGAGTGATCATCATGGTCTGAATGGTCATGTTGAGGCTCTACTGCCTGTGTGGAACAACATCCTTTTCCCTTGCAATTATCGATGCATTCGAGTAAACATGAATCGTCATCATCCATCCCACATTTGGTTTGAACTTGGCCATCTAATCCGACTGAGCCATTAAAGATATGGTCGTGATCTTTGTCGAGACAAAATTCGGGTTGAAGAGTTGCGCTGTGGATACCATGGCCATGTAAGCATTCTCGAATCTCCCTAGCCAACTGCATATATTTTTCTCCGCCGTCTTCCCCTATTGGGAAGGCAACTTGTATATGCATGGACGCAACAAGTTGGGAGTCGCTAAGTTGCCAAATGTGGACATGATGACAACCCTTCACAGCGTCGAAATTCTCGATATCTTCTTTGATAAGAGCGACATCGATCGAATCTGGTGTAGCTTGTAGTAAAATTTGAGCGGTAGCCTTGGTTAATGGAATGCAAGATCGAAGAATGATGATAGTGATGAAGAGTGATACAGCAGGATCAGCATATAAGCGACCAGGCCAGTTAGTCAACCAGATAATCAAAGCAGTGACAATAACTCCAACATTTCCAAGAGCATCACCAATAACATGAAGAATCATAGCATTCATTCCCATATCATCATGATTGTGGCCATGACCACTAGACTTCTTCTTGGATTTGTTGTTGTGGTTATGCGCGGCATGCTTAGATTGACGACTCGAACGACGTTCATGATCATGGCTATGAGCATGAGTATCTGAGTGATGGTCATGATTATGTGGAAGAAGAGGAGTATTTTCGGTTGGTGCTGGTCCACTTCTGACGTGAGTTTCGTCATCCGGTTCACTAGAATCCTCGCTTTCAATGCCATCCAATTGAGTCTTGCTTGCAGCAATGATATCTTGTCGAAAGCTTGCTGGGTGAATGCTTATGTTATCCAAACTAGAGAATTGAGACTTGCTCGTTCGTCGTCGATGAGAGTGTGGTTTAGAGTTTCTGCTGGGTGATCTAGTCATGACACTGCTGCTATCGCGAGCTGTCGAAGCATCTTCATCGGGTCTGGTAAATTGTACTTGTCGTTTCGCAATAGCTTTTGCTACAACAGCTTCGGGGAAAACTTCGCCTGCATTTCCACTCTCCTCATTGGCCGCATCTCGATATGGCTCGTAGTCGTTCTCGTGAGTATGACTATGCGCATGTCCTTCTTCCGCAGCGGCGACTTCATCATGAGAATGGCCATCTCCTGGACCATGAGAATGACCATGTCCACCTAACACGAAAAACCCAGCCAGATTGGATGCCAATCCCAATGATCCAACAATAAGTATAAGTTTTGGTTCCCCAATTTCAGGGGGGTCGAAGAAACGTCCGACAGCTTCGAGAACAATTGATACGCAAAGCGCAATAAGGAAGACGGCATTGAAAAAAGCGCCGAGGATTTCTGCTCTTAAAAACTAAATAAAATGTTAGTTTCCACCCTTGGTAATGTACCTTTCCGTTCGGTAAGAGTTGATTTGTATTGTGTAACGACTTACTCCAAAAGAATATTTATCACTTGTGTTTCTTCGTGCAGCTTTAACAGCCCAAAGTCCAACAGCGAGGGAGATGATATCGTTTAACTATGTAAATGTTAGCACGAATACACTTCTTACCCTTTTCCCATTGCTCACCATATGAAAGGCATCTGCCATTAATGCCAATGATCCAACCCATAAACCAACACCCAATTCTACGATGAAAAATACAGCATCAATCAGTAGCATGACCAGAATACGCGTTGACTTGGACCAAGCCATATTTGAAGTATTTGGAGAGTGTGTACTCTCTCTCTCTCTCTTTCTGTGTCTCTTTCTTTACCAGTATGTTGTTGTAAAAATAACAGAACCAAAGGAGTCGGTGAAGTTATTGCAGAAGTATTTGTATTTGTACAGAGGATAGGGAAGAAATGTGGCGTGGTGCAAGATGATTTAGAGATGACGCCCCTCTTCAATATCTGTGATGTTTTTGTGTCGCTCGCACCACGATTTCTTCCGATTTCGGATCTTTACCAAACCGTTATCAAATGATTTTTAAGTACGAGGCACCTAAGTCAGATAGGTATTATTACGCACTTTTGCGTGTCCGTACCAAATATTGCGGTTATTGCTGATCAATGAATAATAATTATGGTAATTATGGTAGTTATTCTGCTGTACGATGTACTGTAATGAATTGAAAAAAAGGGGGGATACAAGTACGGTATGAATAAATTGGAATTGGGAATCGGTACGGTACGGTATGGTACGGAAGGAAGGAAAGAGAAGAGATGAAAAGAATGAAAAGAATGAAAAGAATGCCTAATTAGTAAGTAAATCAATAAGGAGAGAGGTGAATATTGAATAAAAGGGAAATTTGTCAGAAAAGAGAAAGTCAAAAAGTCAGAGCGAGAAAATGTATTATTAAATGATGTAAAACTGTAAAACTTGAGTGAAGCATTTAAGATATTAGTACACCGGCGAGACCGGTCTCTAAGATAAGAGACAATAGTGAAAATCATTGGATGACATTAGATAAGTTAACAATAACAACTCTTTGAGATAGCAGTCATGTGAGGGATTATCATGTGACCGTCATTGCTCTGGTGGTTTGCAATGTGATTGTTGTAGTGAAGAAATCCAGCGCATTTGTTTCTATAGTCATACGTGAGAGTGTATCTGAGGAAGCTACTGGTCAACTGTTTTAGCAAAATAATTGGTGTGAGTCGAATTGATGTCAGTCAGATGAAAACATAAAACACAAATAACAAAATATTACTCAATGTGTCCATAAACTATCATAGCAATTCAAAATCATGTACATACTTCGTCGTGGAGCAGGTACAATCAAGTTACGAGGCAAAGTATCTCGAGAGCTGTCATATTAGAAAATGGACATCTCCTCTGTATTATGGTTCGCTACTTCTTCCCCTGGATGAACATTGTTGAAAAGGAACGCCGTGCCGAAAACACTACTCATCCACCCCCATTACAACCTCCTGGCATTGGATATTTTTCCATAGCTTGTGCTATTCTGGCTACATATGCGGATTGAAATTATCCATCAATAGTTTCCCATGTGCAATAGCATCAAGTTATGGTTATTGACCTCTCATTGTTCGGCAGTCAGTGTCTAAGAGCAAAAATGACCAAACCTTCTTTCTCCTACCAATATAGCCCAAGCACGTGCAACAGCGTAGTTCTTGGCTGTTAATATATACCTCCCCGATCCCCCCGATAGACTGGAGTCAGATGGGCAGACTTATAGTGACTTCCTCCATGATACGGTAGTCCGAAGTCCGAAGTAAAGGTCATTTGTCCGACGCATTTCGATAATTCGAAAGTCGACTAATGAACACCGCCGCTTAACCAGACTTTAGATCTTCTTTCATGATGTCCACAGTGACTAAAAGGACAAGAAATGCAAGGAAAATCTGAGTCTGATCAGTACTGCTCGTCCAGTGAAATATCATAAATGCTATCACCAATAATGTTGATGTTACTCACAAAGAAGAATCCAACTCCGATGGTAATGACTTCAAATCCTCCTGAAAGAGCTTTGCCTCTCACAATGGCATTTTGATGTCTCCAACTTCTGATACTTCCTACCAACAAGGTTGTTATTGCAGCAACTTGACATACACAAGCCAGAGGTTTCCCAAGTACGAAGAACCCTATCAATGGATTTGGTGTGGGAGAGTGTTGCAATCGGCTGGATGTGTATCAATACAATGATCGTAGTATGATTAGGCTACATAGAAAACCTACAATAGTTGTGCAATTGATACGCCTAACATTGACAAGGCCAGTGAAGTCCTAAGATATGCTAAGAAAGTTCTTTCGAGCGCTGATACGAATTGGTCAGTAAGGTCTTCTACGAAACGCTGGACGCTGGACGCTGACGGAGGAACATGTAGAAGAAACAATTATTTTTATACGAAAGTAAGAACTGCTAGGTAGATACAGTACAGAACTCCAAGGCTCAATACACGATCCTGATAGAAAGCTCAAGGTAAAGAGGTGTCTGAATAAATGGTTGAAATTAAACTCCCAGCTGAGAGAAGTATTTCGGCCCTGAAACGCCGGATCCTATACTAGGTAATACACCTTGTCATTGATAGATTGTCTGAACGAGATTGATAAAAAGGATAAAAGGATACATACCTAGATGATCTCTACATGCAACATGGTCAACGGTCACACTGATTTGGTGTCTCCAAAACTTTGAGACGTTAAAAGTCAATTGACCAACAAATCCATTGGGTGTTGTACTGCCAGGATCCAATGCATGAGTAGATGAGGCGTGTGTATAATTTCGTCTGATGTGATCCAATTCTGAAAGTTCAGTAGATTCCCATTGATCTCTTTCTCGTGAGGATAATTCAGGTGCTTCTTCGGGTTCTTCAACGGACTGATGGTGGTTTGATGTTTCAGCCATCATAACCGGAAGGCGTAAATGCAAGATGACATGCAGATATTGGAACAATTTATGGTATGTGAAATTCACGAATTGTAAAGATCTTGCATAGGTAATAGTTGAACAGAATTGAGGAGGAAAGTTTGATGTATGAAAATAGGATCATAGGCAGTTGATATTATACCTGGGTATTTGTTATATTACTGTTAGTTGTAAGTGAGTGAGTAACCTTGAACCTGAGAAACAATGCAAACGTTTTTTCAATCTTCTCTCCCGATAAGAGTACAAGTGTCACTGGAAGTATAGTTTGAGACGTAAAAAAGCATGTAAAAGTACGCTTCAAGATAAACATTGATAATGCCATCGCGGTGAGAGACACTTGATTATCATTTTTTGATGCGCGCGAATTTGCAAATAGGTAATGATAATGAATCTCCACTGGCTAGATGATAGGAAGAGTCACATGACTGACTGGTTCAATGCCAAGTGAGTGCTTCTAGAATTTATCCATAACTGGTTAGTCCAGAGCAACGCCCGAGTCTCCACTTTACTGCGCTGTTGATTCAACTTCCCACACTCTCACAACCTCGACGTGAACAAAGTTACCATAGGATTTAGATCTACACTGAGCTTACCCGTCGAGATATATCAACATATTTCCGAGTGGACAATATAGGTTTCGGATCGTATCTATACATCCCTAAATCTACGATTATGCTTGTGGTACAAACGAGAGCTTATTGGAGGCGAATCCGGCCCGCATGTCCGCTTTACAGATGCAGATGCATCTCAACAGAGTATTCATCACCATGAGCTTCTAATGCATGGTTCTGGGATATTTAGAAGAAAGAAGCGACAATACACTTCATTACCTAGGCGAGATCTCTGCATATTGCCTCCTGATATTTGTTTCTAGCTGTAACTTTGGCGAGGACCGGTAGTATTCGCTCGTGTTGACAGAGCTTCTCTACTGTTTTCCTTCTCCACTATGATTTACTGCATTCCGCCAGTATTGCAAGGTGATTTTCTGTTAGTGTTTCTCACCAAAGCCATTGGAAAAGCTTGTCTTACCTTCCTAAACTGTGAGAAAATCGCTGAGCCGGTCCGTCCATACCGTTGTTACCATTCGATTGACAATTCTTTCTCTCCCAAGGCTGAGCAAAATTATCATTGATCTGATAGAAGCTTGTTTTCACAAGGACCAGTCACACCAACAATACCTTGCAAGATATGCAGGGTTGTGAGAATAGTATCAGCCTGTAACAATTCTTATACCAGATCCATATTAAATTCTTTCGCAGCCATGTTCATGCATGGGACAAGTGTATCCATAGCTTATTGGTAATATTTTATAACCTCTTATCTATTTTTGGCGGCGCATGGGATGCTCATCCGCAGAGCACCAACTATGAGGAGTATTAATTGAAGCCAGCTGATCGAGTATCGGTCTCTGGAAAGATTGATACCGAGCTAATATGCAATGCAAATTGCTTCTCGTGTACTACTCTAGCGTTGAGCTCTATAAGACATCTCTTGGTTCCATTCCATCTACTCATTCTAACTCTTCTGTGATAACCGGAGAACTCATCGTTCATTAGACACGCGGCACAACTTCTTTGCTTTGCCGCACGCTAGCATCAATTATTTTATCATTCATTCGTTGATATTCTAACAGCTCTTTACTATACTGTTTTCCTTTTTGATAAATCGCCTACGGTCGTTTCACTGTTGCGCCAAAATGGCAGGATCACCAGATAGTCAAATCTCTGATCCTATATTTGACAGGTTCGACGAAGGATCAGACATCATCTCGAGTAGAGATACAGTTGCAACCCCAGATTCCGAAATATCCCCTCCAGAAATTCCTATGGAAAAGCATGCTATACTTGATCCTAGAACAAAATCTCGTCAATTGGCTGCATCATTGTCGCTCGAAGAGCAGGTAAAGCCCCTTAGCTTTGTTGACTGTTCCTTACTGATGAACCTCTCAGGTCTCTCTACTAGTGGCCGCTGATTTCTGGAGATCAAAATCAATCCCTTCCAAAGACATACCGGCATGCAAGACATCCGATGGCCCAAATGGTATATATTGACGTCTCTCTAAGCATTATAATTCTTTATAATCCTCCATGCGATATAAAATTCAAGTCCTCGTCTCATATTAATATTAACACCAACTACAGGTGCTCGTGGAGCCATTTTCAAGGCTGGAACAAAGGTTTGCCCAAATGACCTCCACCAAAAGTAACATTCTAACATATTCAGGCCGCATTATTTCCATGTGGTATATCACTAGCAGCAACATGGAATCCCGATCTTATTCATGAAGTCGGACAACACCTCGCAGATGAAACGAAAGCTCGGTCTGCTCAAGTTTTATTGGCACCAACAGTCTGTTTGCATCGCGGTCCATTGGGTGGAAGAAATTTCGAATCTTTCTCGGAGGATCCTTACCTGACGGGAAAACTCGCCATCGCTTACATAAAGGGGTTGCAGGAAAAGGGTGTTGCTGCAACGATAAAACGTAACCCTATACCTCTCTATGGCGCTGTCACGTGCATTTAGCTAATTGTGTACACAGATTTTGTAGCTAACGAACAAGAGACATTTAGATTGACGATTGATAGCGTTGTAGAAGAAAGGCCGCTGCGAGAATTATATTTACGACCTTTCGAGATGGCCATTCGAGAAGCTAATCCTTGGGCTGTCATGTCCTCCTATAATTTGATCAATGGCGTTCATGCAGATTGTAATTTCCACACTCTGAAAGAAATTTTGAGAGATGAATGGAGCTATGATGGGTACTTTTATCTCCTATCTTTCGTGACATACCAGTGTGCTTACAAAATCTAGTTTGGTCATGTCCGATTGGGGTGGAACAAACTCAATTGTGGAATCCATCGAAGCAGGTTGCGACATAGAAATGCCAGTCTCAACAAAGTGGCGTGGCGAAAAAGCAATCAAAGCAATTGAAGACGGTGAACTAAGCCGAGAAGCCGTTGAAAAGGCTGCTGCAAACGTGTTATACCTCGTCGAACGGACAAAAGGATCAGATATGGCACCCGAAGCCCCCGAAGCCGAGGACGATAGAGAAGAGACTAGAAACTTGATTCGTCAAGCTGGAGTAGAAGGACTGACCTTACTGAAAAACGAAAATAATATCCTACCAATTAAATCCTCCCAAACAAAAGTCGCAGTCATAGGACCAAATGCCAATCGTGCGATAGCAGGAGGTGGGGGCAGTGCTAGTTTAAATCCTTACTACAACACTATACCTCTCGATAGTATCAAATCAATCCCCGGTATAGACGTCACTTACGCCTTAGGTTGCCACACCTACAAATGGCTTCCTCTAGCAGCAGACTACTGTACCACTTCCACTGGCGCCCAAGGCGTAACTCTTGAATTTCACATCAGCGATAAATTCGAAGGGACTCCTCGAATAATCCAACACCGCACCAACACAGATCTCTTCCTCTGGGATTCGGTTCCAGATGAAGTAAATCCCATCTGGTCCGTCCGCGCAAAAACAATCCTGACGCCGACCACCACTGGCTTACATACTCTCTCCTTCTCAAGTGTCGGTCCTGGACGACTTCTTGTAAATGGAGATGTCAAAGTTGATTTGTGGAATTGGACAGATTTGGGGGAAGCTATGTTTTCAGGATCAAAAGATATTCTCTTTGATATCTTTCTCGAAGCTAATGTTCCTGTTCAATTGGTAGCCGAAACAACAAATGAAATTCGACCATTGGCCAAACAAGCACAAATCAATCAAACCCATGCTACAGGCGGCTGCCGTATTGGTTACAAAGAAGCAGATGCTGAGAACTATTTGCAGAAAGCCATTGATGCGGCAAAATCCTCTGATGTGGCGATTGTATTCGTGGGGTTGGATGCGGAGTGGGAAAGTGAGGGTTATGATCGTCAAACTATGGATTTACCGAGTGATGGAAGTCAAGATCGATTAATTGATGCGGTTGTTGAGGCGAACCCAAATACAATTGTGGTTAACCAATCCGGAAGCCCTATAACGATGCCTTGGGAAAAGAAAGTTCCAGCCATTCTGCAAGCATGGTATCAGGGGCAAGAAGCTGGGAATGCATTGGCTGATGTACTTTTCGGATTCGAAAATCCTAGTGGAAAGTTACCTGTAAGTTTTATCCTTTCAATACGTGAGATCTTTTTTATTTGTCCCATTCCAACTCCCTCAAACACCATCTAACCTTTTTCTATATAGACAACCTTTCCAGTCCGCCTCTCAGATAACCCAACATATCACACTTGGCCCGGCGAAAATCTACGTTCTCTCTATGGCGAAGGTCTCTACATCGGGTATCGCCATTACGACCATCTGTCTCTTCCCCCTCTCTTCCCTTTCGGTCACGGTCTATCGTATACTACTTTCTCTTATTCTCCTCCTACACTCTCTTCCCAAACTCTCTCATCCTCAAATGGAGACAAGATCACCCTAAGTTTGAGCATTAAAAATACCGGAGCTAGAAAAGGAAAGGAAACGGTACAACTTTATATCCACGATTTGAAGAGTAGATTAGTTCGACCGGAAAAAGAACTGAAGGGATTCGCAAAGGTAGAGCTTGAGGCTGGAGAAGAAAAGAGCGTGGATATCGTGATTGATAAATACGCAGTCGGGTATTGGGATGATTCGTTGAGAGGCGGGAAAGGGCTGTGGATTGCGGAGGAGGGGGATTTTGAGGCTTGGGTTGGGGCTAGTGCAGGGGATATCAGGTATGTGACTTATTTTCTCCATGTGTTGTTTCCTGAAAGTTTGAGTTTGCGTGTGCTAATTATGTTGAACTTGTGTAGACACAAAACCTTGTTCCAAGTCAAGGAGTCTTTTACATGGATTTTCTAAGCTCTTCGATTAAATCAGGATTGACAAATGTCCAGTGATAGAGGAGAAGAGGGAAGAATAAGAAAAGGTAGAACGATGTACACCCGTGTGATTGCCGAAGATGGGAAGACAGAAGAAGAAAGAGGGAAGAGGGAAGGCAAAGAGAGAGCGGAGAGGATATTGCAGTTTATACGTACGATGGCGCTTGCAGGTTTAATTTATATATCCTTTCTTCTTACTTCAATTCATTACTGCTGCCCTGCCACGATATCCCTAAAAACATCGTCGTATATTGTAATATTGTATCCATTTGTGGATAGCTCTAAAATTATACCTCACCTCACACTTTACGTGGTAAGGATGCTAGAGGAACTTAGAAATGAAGGAATCAGGGTACACCCCTTCATCCATGCTACCGCTTCTACCATCCACACCTGTATAATACTTTCAAATGATCTAGCATGGCCACCCCCTTTGGATATTTTCCAGCAATGACTTTCACCATATCCTCTATAACCTCCATATTAGCACCCTGTTTTTCAAGCAATAACGTCAAAGCTTCCTTGCCAGAACTGACCTTTTTAGCAATCATCCTGAATATCTCCTCTGTCACTTCCATATCTGCTCCTCGCTTTGCCAGTAATTGCATCGTTATGTTATTTCCCAGCGTAAGCTCTCATATCGTGCTCCATCCCTTTGATACTTCTTTTGTCGTCTTCTTAGCGCTTGTCACTACCGCCTTGACAGCTGTCTTATGATATGTATACTCTCCCCTCGTTCTGTAAGTAAGACCTTAATCATGTTTTCTCCTTCTTCCAAGTTCCCAATCGCTTCCATCACAACTCTTTCCGTGGTGTCTATATTTTGTTCTTGCCTTTCCAAGTAGTAAAGCCATCAATTCATAACTACCCGGAAACTACAGGCTCGCTACCATCTCCAAATCTTCGTTTTTGACCTCTAATTCACCCCGCATTCCCGTATCAGTGGCATCGTGACATCCAGCGCATCCTTCGGCCATCAGATCCACCATTTCTTCTGTCGCCTTTCTCCCAGAGTTTGCACCTCCACCTCCTAGTAACAACATCATCTTTTTATCACCTTTGAGCGCTTTTGCCGTCGCGGTTTCTTTTGATTTTGAATCGCTTTCCTTTTTTGGGGGGCCCAAGGCAAATTTGTGTGTTCTTTCCTCGATAGACTTTGCAGCCTCTTTTATAAACCCTCCCATGACGAGTTTATCAATTTTAATTCCACCAGTTACTTCTTTATTCAAATATTCTGCTTTCGTGAAATAGCTTGGTATATCGGAATCACACATACACATACACATATATGCCCTTGCTCGCTTCCCTTTGCTGCTTGGTGTATCATGATGATGTGTACCCTAAGGACCGTGTCTGCTCTTTATCACTTCCAAAAGAAGACTTTCTACATCCTCCCAATGCATTTTTTGGCTCATTTACACCTCAGCGAGCCTCTCCTTGAGAATAGTAGGTGGAGGTCTCCTGTTCTGAACATATGTTTGTACCTTCAGATGTCGCTTTTAAGCTTAGCCACTGCCTTCTATAATTTCCGCTATTTTCAGAGTTCAGCCATGTCGAGTGATCTCGCTCCCTGCTTGTAACATTCTTTAAATATCCCGGCGCTACAGCCTTGGCTCCTATTGAACGTTTGTGTAACTTTTGATCCTGTGCAGTGATTTCCCCACTGCCAGACAAGCAGAAAACCATGTACGGAATTATTGGGAGAAGACATGGTGTATTGTAAAATGGCATCTGCATGTTCTGTTTTTTTGTGCTGGCCTATAATCGCTGCAATCATGAGGATAGCAAAATGATCCTTGCACACTCTGACGATAGTGGGCTTTATAGCTCTTTCTAGAAGATGAACGAGATCGTTCTCCTCGACCGGCTGTGCGAATGCCTGGAGTATCCTCTGGTTTCCAAAATCCAGGAGGTACTGTGAGGATGTTGCTTCTTATCACAAACAACGGCATTGTGCTGTCTATGCCATCGACTACTGTCGGTTCTTATCGAAGATACATGACGTACAATATAACCACGAATCTCGATAACACATGTCCCGACTATCGTTCCAAGCTTCCAAAGACATCCTTTCATGAGGAACGAGCTTGACAAGTCGTTGAAAAACTTTCTTCCATGGAACAGTGTTTTCAGGTGGTAGATCAGCCGAGCTCATACCGAGCAAGGCATATACCTTATCGTGCCGGATAGTACCTTTGTGGGTATGGCACATGTCAACAAGTTCAGCTAACAAGAGGTCTCCTAGCGAACTCAAAGTATATCTGGGTCAGAATATTGCTCTTCGTATCACGTAAATTACTGGACGAATGAGCCTTTGTGAATCTGAATGATGGTCGAGAAAAAGATTCAGTTTATTGATGCCGGTGCAGGATACATACCCATTGATTTCCGCTGAACTGCATATGATAAGAAAATTTCGGGCTAAGGTGACCTCCTGAAGTACCTAAACCGTTGAATCCTAGCAGTTAATGTCTTCCCAATGCTTGATAATAGACTTATATCAATTCAAAATGCAGCCTAACTTGACAGCAATGACGCAACATGAAATAATCAAATTGGCAAAGAACATCCAGCCATATAACGTTGAACCCATATGAAAAAATACATTGAAACATTCATAACAACAGATTGTTTTCCAAAATTGCACCCTTCATATCCAGTCTCCTTCTCGGGACGAGTGAACTCACATACTCAAATGCGCTGAAACCATGGTCTTTTGAGCAACTCAAGGATCAGCTCTTCACTCCTTTTCATGGTCAATGGATTTGCAGGCTTTTCGTACTCATCGTCTGCACTAACTCGTATGCTCTCAAGAGCCATATCACTATCATCCGCAGCTTCTCCGAGATAAACCATCACGCGATTTGCTTGACCATGGATTCTCGCCACCAACTGAATCTGAACGCCTTTCTCTGTCTCATCATGTTGATTGATACAAAGAGCATCCACCCATATAACTCGTCGATATTGTGATTTTGAAGACGTAGTAAGGCTGCATGCAGAGGTGACAGGAAGGAAACTCCCATTGACATAGAAATAATCTGGAGGATCATCGAAGCAGCCCCCCATACTACGCACTACAAAGCTTCATATTAATGAGTTTTCTTGTCCGATTCTTGGAAAAAATACTCATGAAGTTGGCCTTGCAGAGAGGCGATTTGTCTTTGGTGGGCATAAAAGAAAGTAGGCGAATATAGCTCAAATCGGATGGAGCTAAGCTAGCATAGCTGAACGGAGGTATATTGAAAACGAAGCTACTTTATTGGTCGTGATAGTAACAGTAAAGTAAATGTTAACTTATGGTAAATATTATCTTTCGAATGTGTGCAAGGCTGGGACTTGAGATCAGATATTGCAGATATCTGCGCCCTGACCTCAAGGCAGGGTAAATTCGATGATGAGTGGCGCAATCAGGTTAGAACTGATGAATCATTGAGCCTCTAGTTTTTAATTAGCTCTCATTGACCGAGGTCAACTAAGGAAGTAGAGTAGGTAGGTAGGCACGTGGTATGGTAGAGCGGGAAGCGGCGCGGGGTAGTATCTTACATAGGTTACCCTTCAAACTTATTAACACTATCTTTTACCTTTCCTACCTTTCCTACCATTGGCGTGGTGCCACTAATCTTATGATACTCTCAGCCATCTACGAGTACCAGTTCGATATGAAGTTCAAGCCATTATCGACGTTATGGTGTGTAAATACTTAGTTAAGTCAACTTACTGTGCAGTAAACATAATCCTGACATCTACGATACTTGATGGCAATAGCAGCCCAGCTCCTCGTAAAGGTTAACTACGAATTGTCATTATAAACAAACATATTGGACTAAGTAATATTGCCACCGTCCACTCCCGCTAGTTATCATCTCCACTACATTAATGTAGTCCCTGTCATGAAAAATGATTGGAATTAGAAATAAATTCCGTCAATCATTCGATGCTTACCTACCAAGTAGACAGGCACGTGATTTATATACCCGTTTTCCCTTGGGTGGAAGAGTGATGTTCTTATGTCAATGGAATGATTTGAGATAATTGTGGGTAGTGCCTCCCCACTCTAGCATATTTCGAAGACGCTCGTACTAGAGTGGGCGAATATAATTTTACGAGCGCTTGTAATTCAATATCATATAATATATTAAAATTTATATAACAAAAAAAGTTTGAAATATTGATAATTTACTAACAAAATCCAATAATTTTCATCCACAATAACAATTTAATACTTTCAAATTCAAAAAAACAAAAGTGATATTTAATGTTGAAAGTTGAAATCACTAGAAAAAGATTCAATAGAATTAGTTGTATTGGTTTAGGTTTCTATAAAAGGGGAGAGCTCTTAAATAAACAATTATACTTAATCAACTTAATAAACTACTATACCAACAACCTTCAATATACCCCTTCATTAGAAAGATAATAAAAAGAAGTCTTTCCTAACTCTATATTCTTAAAATGAACCTGATTATATTATAGCACCCCTTTCTCTTATATTACTCTTTACTTTATACACCCCTTAATTCATATACCTATCTATATATCAAATCGAATCGAAAGATTACTGAGTTGTAAAGTATACTAAAGAGTTTCAAGGTTGAAATGAAAAAGGTTAAAGCTGAAAATGAAAAGCTGAAAAAGCAATCTCCCGTTGTATACCAGCATCGAATTCGTAAGCGTTTTACAGGTTTCGGATACCCCAAATGCATACTATGATTATGATATTTGCCGTATAGTGTTTACCATATAGTGCTTACCGTATAGTACTTGCCGTAATCGTAATCTTCGCAATACCTATTTTAATTAACAGCCTAGCAAGATCCAAATCGAATCGCATTTGACATCGAGAATACCTATTTTAGTTAGCAGCCTAGCTAGGTCCGTTTGAGTCGATTAAACTTCGAAATCTCTATTTTTTAATCCGCCTGACAGAGCTTATTTGTATCATCGATTGTATTGATTCTGTACAACCGAAAAGGTTGAATTGTGAGATGACTTCGATAATCGTATTGATGATTGTATTGATAATCGTATTGCTGAATTAGCAATCGAAATAAATGGACTTTTTGTTCCGGTCTGGCAAGAGGATGCGTAGCCGGGCTTATAACCTGTTGAAAATTGAAATCACCAGAAAAAGGTTCAATAGAATTAGTTATATTGGTTTAGGTTTCTATAGAAGGGGAGAGCTCTTAAATAAGCAATTATGCTTAGTAAGCTTAGTAAGCTACTGTACTGACGACTTTCAACATTTATAATCAATTAATAATATATTTATATAATATCAGCTTTTTTTCAAAAAAACTATAATATTTATTTAGTTTTTCTATCCTTTAAATACGTTGAATTACAGGCGCTCGTAAAATTACATTCGCCCACTCTAGCACGAGCGCCTTCGACAATACTAGAGTGGGGAGGAACTACCCACAATTAAGACTTTTGGAAATCTGATGAATCAAGAGACAATGAATGCTCCTTCAGCTATTTCTCCACAAGGTTATGGATAATATATTAACATCGTGATCGCAAAAACATTTTTGGTTAGATTTTCCCGATTTCCCACACGTTAATAAAAATAAATACCCGAGTGATCAGCGCGCTGCTGTGGACCCCTCTCTAGGTAGATGAACCCTCTCTCTCCTCTCCGAGACCCTCCCTTTTGGGTTTTTGGCGGGGCAGCTAAAAAAAATTCTGTTTCTTCTCTCTCTATGACTTACATATTGACACTGCCAATCTGGAAAAAAAGATTTGATATCCTCGCTACTGGTATAAACCTTATTGAGCCTTGAACATTTCTTGTTGAAGTCAAAATAATAATATACCCGAGGTAGGTACGAGTACAAGTAGGTATCAAACTATTTGCTTGACTACATGGAGTATACTCGTATTGGCTGGCACCTTTCATCTTTGGCTGAGGTGAAGTCTACCTTTCAAGGTAATGAATGATTTGGGTTCTTATATTTCTTGCTTCACTCTCCCAGTAATCATACTTCACTTTAATCACACTTCACTTGAATCTTACTTCATACTTCACGCTTCACATTTCATATTTCATACATCAAAAATCAACTACTAAATTAACTACTCCATAAATATCTCCGCTATTTTTTTCTCTGTTCCAAATGCTTCTAGTCTCGAGTCTAGATCGATAAAAAGCATCAAGCTTGCTTTAATGCCGTTTTAGTCCATTTCAAAATCCGGATTCAGCCATCCAGCAAACAAACTCAAATGTGAAATTTTGTTTCTTTTTCTACTTTATCAATGAATGTGTCTATTTCCTAATCTACCTATCTTTGCCATATTATCGTCTCGACATCAGTCCATATACCCACGACCTCATTGCCGTGCACGATAACATCAATTGACAATCGTCTCAAATTGACGTGGCGACACCTCAATAAACCTATTCTACCACCTACTACCATATAATAAAATGATGTCTTAGCCGCGGGAACCACAGAGAATTTGCGAAGAGTGAATACCTACGCCTTGAAAGAATATTGCATGGGAAGCGCGAGATTGGGGGAAATTTATATACCTTATAAAAAAACACAGTGCACGAACTTTGGGTCGAGTTTCTATACAACCATGGCTGTCGACAACCACCCTACCCATATCGACCTCCCTCCTCCCCAGGTATCGCCAAATGAAACCGCGAGAGGTACACCAATTTCAGACTATGAGCGACCGATATCACCTTTGCATATGCCTCCTGGGCAGATTGATGGATTGGATGCTTTGAAAGCCCAGGAATACATGAGTGGGCGACGGGGATCTGGTCAGAGTAGTCATTTACATCTACACATACCGGGAATGGTTTCACCTGCTGATGTAGCATTTTCGGCTATGCACTATCTGCCATACCCTGTAATTGTCCTAAATGGTTCCAAAACGGTGGTACTTGCGAACGAAGCCACTGCGAGGCTAATGAGTGCAAATGATGGCGATGGTGAAACGGAAGAAGATCTGCAACCGGCGGAACGATACAAAGGTCAAACTCTTTCCCAATTGGGAGTCGACATGATGTCGGATCTCAAGCCGGTATGGGTGACTTGGGATTTGTTTTTGGATAGTCTGGGCAACGAAATCAATGTCCATGCGAATGCACAAGAAACCGGGTCTTCGGAATATGAAGGAGATGTGACACCGACGGCAGAAAGAGCCGATCCTCAAAATCGAACTGACATGAACGCTGAGAAGAAAACCTCCGTAGTTCATGATGCGGTGGTGGAAGTTGTCATCACAGCTGGTATGATCACGGCATCAACTTTTGCAGGACGGACGGCTAAGAAAATGGAGGACAGACGTAAGTATACTTGTAATATTTTTGCTACATCCATAAGGGTGTATTTCCAGATTTTTTTTCAAAGTCCCTCTTATGACTCGATATTTAAGCATGATGATTGCATGTTAGCTGTGATGTCCGATACTTTTTGTACACCTTGAGCAGACCTGTCATCAGTACAATCAGCTCAAAGACATTCATCGACTGGGCAAATCTTCATACGGTCACTACATCCCACTAGGGATATGAAGCTAACAAAATACAGATTCTTATGCCAAGATGATCATTAGTATTTTCGAGATTGAAAATGAAAAATACTTCCTGTTGACCTTCACAAGTACCGAAACTACTCAATCTGGACTACATGGCCCGAATAGGAGTTTGAGAAAGATCCAAAACCCTAGGGTTAAGTTGGGTTCTACCAATAGTTCCAAATCTTCGAGCTCTCTATCACGTTCAAACCCATCATCCGCAAGCTCTGAACATGGTTCCAATCATGATTCCAGTCAAGGGTCTAGTAGCTCATCCGCAATAACCAGTCCTACTAATGCACCCATGTCATCTTCCCCATTTCCTCCTTTGGGTCCTCCATCTCGTGTCAATAAATCAGGGGCCCCATCAATCTTACAGAAAGTAATTGTGTTGAAAGATGCACTGTTAAATAATACGGAGGTTCCTATCTTGGCCATGTGGAAGGATGAAAGTTTGACGATACCGAATAAAGCTGCAAGGAGATTATTTGCTAGAGAAGCTGACATGTCAAACGTTAAGAATGGTATGGCTGTGCAGCTCTTGATGTTTGAATGGCAATGCTAATAATTCCATAGGATTTGATTTGGTTCAGAAGTGGCACTGCTATAATTCTGATTTTACGGTGGCTTTAGATCCGTCAGAATATCCCATTTCGATTCTCGTCAGAACACAAACGCCATTTTCAAGTCGGCTACTAGGGATGTATGACCCTGATACTGGGGAGAAGATTCTATATGATTGTTTAGGTATGGAGGCCCCCCAAAAACAACTTGAAACATACTTAAACCTTTTGCAGGAGAAGCAGTTCGAGATCCAGATACTGGCGAGTTTTTAGCTGGTATTATCACTTGTAGGGACATTACAGCTGTGACACAACAGATCGCCGAAATAAAAGAGGCTGATGAGCAGAGGTTTCAAATGATTTGCGATAGTATGCCGCAGCTGATCTGGACAACTACTCCCGATGGCATGCATGACTGGTTTAGTCAGCGTTGGTATGACTACACGGGGTTAAGCGTTGAAGAATCCCTAGGTGAAGGTTGGAAATTGCCATTTCATCCAGAGGACATGGCTCTGACAGGGAAGCGTTGGCTACATTGTCTCGAGACTGGTGATCCTTACACCACCGAATATCGTTGCAGAAAACACGATGGAGAATGGAGATGGATGCTTGGACGAGCTGTTTGTATGAGAAATAAGGATACTGGCAAGATCGAAAAATGGTATGGAACATGCACAGATATCCATGAAGCTGTCATGTCAAGATTCGAAGCCAAACGACTTCGTCAACAATTATTGTCCGTCATTACACATGCTCAAGTTACACTGTTCTCTGTGGATCGACATCGGAAAATCAATCTCCTCGAAGGTTCTTTCATATGGGATCTTGACAGTGATGTAGGATCCAGCGATGAGAGCGTTGTCGGTAGTGGTAAAGCCAAGGGGAGTGATTATATTGGAAAGAATGTTTATGAAGTCTTCTCGAACTCCAGTAATCATAGGCAACGACACGACATGATTCCTTCTTCACTACAGCCGATTGAGGATATATTGACCGGAAAAACAATGGAAGATGTGCAAGAACATACAATCGACAACAGATGGTACCGAACGAAGTTCGTTCCCATTCTAGGTAAGAAAGACGGGGGTGGCCACATCAACGAAGCGTTCATCGATGGTGTTATTGGATTGTCCATGGACATCACAGAGATCAAGGATCGAGAAAACGACCTCCAAATGCAAGAGAGGGAGAATACGAGACTTCTCGCCAACGAAGCAGCTGCCAAAGAAGCAAGTCGTTTGAAGAGTCAATTCCTCGCTAACATGAGTCACGAGATTAGAACACCCATTGCGGGTGTTATTGGAATGGCCGAACTTCTGACTGATATGAATCTTGATGAAGAACAACAAGAGTGTGCTGAGAACATCCAACGTTCTGCCAACGCACTTCTTACAGTCATCAATGATATATTGGATTTCTCAAAGGTTGAATCTGGCCGATTAGATATTGAAGAAGTCCAATTTTCCTTGTCAGTTGTGGTACGAGATGTTAGCAAAATGTTGGGATTTGCCGCCGAACGAAAAAACTTGATGTTCGAATCTAATATCACTGTCGGGGTTGATAGAGATCTGATTGTTATGGGTGACCCGGGTCGCGTTCGTCAGATCATTACGAATCTTCTTACCAATAGTATTAAATTCACCAGTGAAGGAAGAGTCAAGTTTTCGGTCATCAAAGAAAGAGAAGATGCGGATACAATTGAAGTAAAATTTGTAGTTGAAGATACCGGTATTGGAATTGAAGAGGAAGTTCGAAAACGTCTATTCAAACCTTTCAGTCAAGCAGATTCATCAACGGCACGAAGATTTGGTGGCACAGGTTTAGGTCTCACGATCAGTAAAAACTTGGTGGCTTTGATGCATGGTAGAATCACTTTAGAATCATCTTTGGGACAGGGTACAACGGCGACGTTCTGGATTCCGTTTAACAAACCACATTATCATGATGGCAATGTCCTGATTGATATTGGAAGTTTACCGGATCGATTGCAGTCAGAAATGAGTGTTTCTTGTGGTAGCTCAGATTATGACGTTGGCCCATCTCCTCAGAAGAATTCACGGGATGTGTCTAAACATCATCGGTCTGTTAGTATGACACCACCTGTTGTGTCAGAGCTAGAGATGTCTCCTGCTGAGAGAGCAAATATTAAAATTCTCGTTGTTGAAGATAAGTAAGTGGAGTTCACTTCGTGATGAAGGTTTCCGTGCTAACATGTTTTGTAGTGCCATTAATCAACAAATTGCTTTGAAGACCATTCGAAAATTAGGCTTTTCCCCTTCTGCTGTCTGGAATGGAAAAGAAGCTCTTGACTATCTTCTCGCGGCAGATTCTCCAGATCCACCTCATCCAAAGCCAGATATCATTCTTATGGATGTACAAGTAAGTTGCCTAAGGGTATCCCGAGGTGCCTTTTACTTCAAGTACATTGCGCTAATGAATTACAGATGCCAATTATAGATGGATATCGCGCCACGCATATATTACGTCAGCATTCCCCGTACAGCTACTCGACGCGTAATATTCCCATCGTAGCCATGACGGCGTCAGCCATTCAAGGCGATCGTGAAAAATGCCAAAAAGCGGGCATGGATGATTACCTAGCCAAACCTGTCAAGGGGAAAACATTGGAAAAAATGTTGGTAAGATGGGCAATTAACAGGAGGGTTCCGAAATCGGAAAGTGAGGGCGATGATGAGGGCAGTGACTGTGCGGAGGATGATAATGAGAATTGTGCGAGGAAAATTGGGAAGTCGAAGTATGTCCCCTTGCCTTTCCTGCTTTCTTTTTCTTTCCTCTTCAAACTTTATTTTCTTTGGAGATTTTTTTCCCGTGTAGAAAAAGACGATCAAACATGATATTAACCCTCACATTCTAGACTCGACCGACGCACCTCAACGAGTACCGCTCGCAATCGTTCATCAAAATCCAAAGACAAGAGCGAAAACGACGCACTCAAGTCTCCAACCGCTTCACAATCCCCTAAAGCAACTTATCAATCACAATCCCAAACATCCAATTTTGAATCCAACTCAAAAGTACCTGGTACGACGAAGCAATCCAAAGATTTGCCCAGGCCACTCCTCGAACATCCCCGTCCCACGAAAAGCGAGCGCAATGATTCTCACGGTCTAACACTCCCGCAGCCTGAGAATGAAGGAGAAAGGGCTGCGAGAAGAGAGGGTTTGGAGGAAAGAGCGAAAGAACTACGGGATGAAAAGCTAGTCTCGGCTGCCGGTGATGAGCATGGTGACATTCATATCCACGGACATGGCCATGGAGAACAAACAGGGATGGGAGCAGGCGAACCAGCAGCAAGACCGCAAAAATTAACAATAGAAAATGTAGGGAGGTTGGAAAGACAGGAAAATGAAGAAATGGAGATTGCTGCAAAATTAGAGCTTGGGCTTGGGAAGGGAAATGCGAGTGCGAATCAGAAGGTGCAAAACGGACATGATGGGATAGGAAGAATTGGAGAGGAATCAGGGAGGACATTGAGTGCGATTAGTGACGATAGTATGGAAGTTTTGGGAGATACATTAATGGGAGATTCCAGTCGTGAAGATTGGAGTAGGGGTGATACACGGACGCCTAGCTCGAGGGCGGTCGCGGATGGGAGGATATCTGAGAGTCCGGGAGCGATGGAGAATGAGGCGAGTGGAGATTACTTGGGGGTGAAGAACAGCGATGACAATCAAAATGAAAATGCAGAAGAGAGAAAGAACAGCAAGGACAGTAAATCAAGTCGACCAAGTATAGGGAGGCGATGGATGGATAGTGAGGTTACTGTTCGGGGATCAACTACAGAAGATCCTTAGGAATCGATTCAACTTTGAAACTATATGAATTGGCTGATTACGTGCCATCCCAGTGGAATGGTATATATGACGCGATGTGGCAAATAAATGCATGTCAGTATCGAGAAGGAAATGTAAATGAAGCGAGGCGTTTAGGCATCAGAATTTGGCATCGCATAGGGTGGTATTTGGTTTGCGTTAGGCCGGTTGGTTGGGTCGGGCAATGATTATATGCATATATCCTGGATGGCTAAAGGGGGCAGGAGGGATACACACATACTTACACAAAGGTCGATTATTGGATTGTAAGATATCATGAGCACTGGTCGGCTGACTGTATATATTGTAGTTTGAATGGAAAGATCGACAAGGTTGCAGGTCGAGATGAATGATACGTAGTAGTTCATTGTGCTGTTGTGTTATATATAGTATGTAAAGTGGCGAAACACGCATATTCATATGTCCTGTAAATACAAACCGGTACTCTAAACTTCAAACATTCAAATGAAACTATAGTTCGACTTCAAATCACTTGTTATCAAGTCTGAAGGGGCGTAAAATTTACATGTTATATGGTTCGATATAGGATCGCTCAATGTCTGGATTTGATTTTGACATCTCAATAACTAAATAGATGTCTCTATTGATTGTACTTGACTGAAAGCATGAGTAGTATTCGCCATCTCATTTCTTATATTCGGTGAGAGGTGATTATATAATAAAATAATAATATAAAACTTGAGCGTAATGAGGATCGAGGTCTGGGGGCTAGCCCTATATATATTAAATTATAATAATGATTTCAAATATCAGATAATCAAGAAGAAAAAATAATTTCTTCGAGTTCATAGTCTGAAATTCCTTTTTTGCGACGGCTAGTCTTTTATAACATTTTGTGAATTAATAAGTTTAAAGCTCTTTGATTTTATTTATACTTTTTTATTCAAGAATATAATTAATTATATATTATTTTGGTATTTAAAGAGAAATCCTTTTATATCTATATTAAATATATGTTTTAAAGCCTACGAGAAAATCATTGTACTAAGGTTTTAGCGGAAAGTAGTTTTGTATAGTATAAAAATAAAGTTCTCTTTGTATTGGGCTAAATTATATAGTTATATAGCGAATATAATATTAGTAATAAAAACATATAATTATATAAGGCTGTTTTCATATAAAAGAAATCCTAATAATGAAAGAAATATCAAAAGAACGGGACGGCGACAAGGCTCTAAAACTACGTGCGCTTAGGCGCACCATAATATTAATTGTGGGTAGTGCCTCCCTATTATAGTATATTTCGAAGGCGTTCGTACTATAGTGGGCGTATGTCATTTTATATTAGAAACTCATTTTATATAAGTGAATTTTAATCAAGTTTTAAATAATAATTCAATTTTAATTTTCTATAGGATTATTTAAATATAATAAAAATTAGATTAATAGATTTCTTTAAACTAGTTCTATTATTTCATATATTCATTTTTATTATATTTTTAATTTTGAAGGTTTTATATATATATAAAAATTAAATTTCATATTTTTGATCTATTTCAGGTATTTCAAATAACAACTTTCAAAATATCATTTCAAAATCAATATTCCAAATCTATACAGATTCTATATTTTTATTAATATTCTTATAAAAATTCAAAATATATACTAAATCCATTTCAAATTTTAATTTCATCAAATCAGAATTTCAAAATTCATATTATAGCTTTCAAAATGTTGGAATAGCTTCAATTTCAAGAGTTGAAATATAAAATGAGTATCCAATATAAAATGACATACGCCTACTATAGCACGAGCGCCTTCGAAATATACTATAGTGGGGAGGCACTACCCACAATTAATTACTTGATTATTCTTTTTTCTTTTATTTTTGTAGTTTTATAATTATGAACTCGAGTTTCGAAAGAACAAGTTAAAATATTTATTTTATAAATAAATATTATATAAAACATATTATATAGTTTAGTGATTCTTTAAATATTTAATCTTTTATCTTTTTGAATGGTCTTGATAATCAATAATACTTGGATTTTGCTATCAGTTGATTATATAATAAATAATTGATAAAATTTATTTTAAAATTCAGATGAAAGTAATCTATCTACTTAGTGATATGATTTACTCGGTGATAAACCATATTAATAAAATCAATAATTCTACTATAGAAAGCATTTACTTCTAATATATAATTATCAAATCATATATAATTTTGAAGGAAAGTATATAATCAGATTTATTGAGAAAATATTTTAATGATGTTAATATCTTTTATATCTATTCGTAGTATAGAATATGATTTGTAGATGAAAAATAGTTATATAAGTAAATTTGAAGTAAATCCTGAAGGAAGAGTTGATTTCTGGAAACAATATTTTCTTTAATAGCAAATTTATTTATACTTTATAAAGTCAATTAAATTATTCTCATAGCCTAAGAATTCAATGTACTTTACTCTCATGCCCTAATTCTTTTTGATTATAGAATCTAGTTTATAATAGTTAGAATCTAGCTTCCTATTATAGAATCCAATCTTTTATTCCCTTTATAGTATTTAGTTTTCCGTTACAGAATCTAGTCTTTTATTATAGAATCTAGCTTTTCATTATAAAATCTATAATAAGTTTGATAATAAATTCTATATTAAAAAACCAGAGTCTAATTATTATAGATTAGATTCTATAATTAAATGTTTTAGGGTATAAAAATAAAGCTCGCTGAATTGTTAGAGTATGAGAATAATTTATTCGACTTTATAGAGTATAATAGAAACTTACTGTTTCTTTAATTAGGAATCAACCGATCACTTTTAAGAGTCATTTGCAACAAAATGAAATATTTCAGACTATTCAATTATTCTTCAAATATTTTTAGTGATTTTCAATCAAAGGTTCTAGACCTTTTTAGTACTATCTTGAGAATAATCTCACTGATGAGATTGACTTGAAAATGAATAATATTATTAAAAGATAAGAAAGGAAAAAAAGCAAATTATACAACAAAAATCATTGAAAATTTGAGTATTAAGTTTTGATACCTTGTCATTGACTTGAAGGTAGAGATATATAACTATCTTGAACACTCTCTACTATTCGCGAATTATTGCCGGAAAAAAATATTTTGAATAATTAATGGGAAAGTTCAAATATTTGAAATATTAGTATACAAAAATGATTGAATCGATTTTTAGTAGTTTTTTGTAATTTCAATTATAAGATAGGATTCATTATATATAGAATATAATTTCATTTTAATTGAATGGGTACCGGAAAGTACTAATATATTATCTCTTAACTAGATGATATCATTTCGAGGATTTGTATTATGTTCCTTCTTATCAAAAGGTTCTCTTTAAGTTAAAGATTGTAGAATTCAGTATTGAGTCAATTCACACTACGAAAAATTGAAAATTTTAGTAAAATGTGCATTTTCAAGGAAACTTTCGTAAAAACTATTAGTCGAAAAATAATACTTGAGTTCTGTATATCTATTAAATAGAATTCAAATACAATTCTTATAAAAGATCTTGTAAATGAGCTAGTCTATATATATCAGATACATTACTTTTCACTTGAACTATTAATAATCATTTCAGATTCATGATTCTATCTGTATTATGAAATTTAGTGGAAATGAATCTTTTGTTGACTTTTCAGGCTTTGTAATTATACAGATGAATAATATACCCTGTCTCTTAAGAGACTTCTATATAGTGTTTTTATGGAATGGAAATCGAAATTCCAAGAGTTATTAGGAAGATCGACATTTTAGAGTTCTTTTTAAATATTATTACAAAATCAGTGTATATACTTAGTAGTCTTAGTTTCTATTGTTTCCATTTGAGAAGATTTCAATATAATAAGTAAAATGATAAGTAATCAAGAGAAATCTACTATAAAGTTTTAAACACTATAACAACTAATAGCTGATTTATTCAAAAATAGTATGGATATCTTATATTGCAAATATTAACAAGTTTCAAAGCTGAATATATAAACTAATATTTATACTGGCTATAAACAATAGATAACCAGAAATATAAATAGCGTCAATTATAATATTAATTAATGATTATTTTATAAGATGATCTTATCATTTTGTGATCTATAATACTTAAACCTCGAGTTAGAAAATCAATACTGATTAAGTTGAATGTTCATAGCTTAGATAATGTATATACATTTCTGATTAATGATAATAGATCCTAAGCTTAATAGAACAAGCAGGTTTTAGGATTGATAATACTATCAATATCAAGATTTTTTTTTGAAAGTGAAAGTAAGAGTGAGAAGAAAAGAGAATATAACTATTATATTATATATTTAATTAATATAGAACTTGTTTTGAAATTTAAATTTAAATTTAAATTTACATTATTTAATAATGAGATATAAAAAAAACTTTATTTTATTTGTATCGAGATAATATACAAATTATCCCTTTAAAGAAATCTAAGACCTTTAGATATTTTACTATCCAAAAATCAATTGAAAATAATTATATATAATAATACTAGGTACTAATTCTATACAAAAAAACTGTTTTATATTAAACTCATTGTATTTGAGATTCAATCAAGAAGTAAATAATAAATACTATATATTAAAACTTGTAGTTATAAGTAATAATATAAAGACCATTATTAAAGATAGTTCAAATATTTTTAATAATTTTGTTTTAGCTTTAAATAAGGTTTTAAGAAAGGAATTTATGAAAATCACAGAAATCATTCAATTTTAATAAGAAAATAAAACTCGAGCTTTTATTTAATTTTGTTTAATTATGATATGACATTAATTGAATCAATAAATCCAAGTTTTAATATGTTAAACTTTAAATTATAGAAATTTATTTAAAATCTTATTAAAATCAATCTTATATTCAATAATTAAATTTGATTACAACCAAGCCCTCAAAATCAATAGTCTTTATAATATTATATATAAATATTTTTCTATCAATCAATATATGGTAAAACTTCTAATTATTGTAAGAAATTCTCAACAAATATATCTTTGAAATCTTATAAATCAATTAATGAATTATTGATTGAATAAGATTATTTCACTCGATATATTATATTAAGAAATATCGAATAACCATGATTTGTGCACAGTTACTGTAAATATTTTTTAAGTCTTTAAATTCCAAAATTATATAATACAACTATACATATAAGCTGTAGGGAGTATTAATGATATCTAGAACGAGTAATAGCGAGTTTTTTTATCATCTTTAGTCCTATTGGTCAAAGAAAACGCTTTAATATCTCAAACTATATTATCAATTGTATTATCATTATAGCTTGAGTGTTTAGTAAGAAGATTGGTTTTGATCTTTTTTGTGTATAATAATTGGTTCTACGTGTAATGTATAATCTATTGAGTTTCAGTTACTAGAAAATACTCCAAAATCAAAGTTAATATAGATTAATACAAAGTTACTTGAAGATTCAAACTAGACGATTATTCACTCAATATTAAATTTGTAATAATGAATACAACTGTAAATACATTCTTAACAGTTCAAAATGAGATAGAATCAACAGCGACTTTAAAGAATTTTATGCAGATATTTTGTGGATTACTGTTGTTTAATCAGAAGCTTGAAATATTGCTCTCATACTATTTATTGAGTTTCAGAATTTTTGAGTTCTATACTATCTAGATTTTAGTTTGAACAGGTTAGATTTTAGCTTTTTATTATAGATTTTAGCATTTCACTATAAATCCTACACTCTAGTTTTTTAGTATAGGTTCGAAATCCTACATTCTCATATAGAAGAAAACTATTTACTTGGATCCATAAAAGTCCTCCATCGGATTTTGGAAATCATACCTTTATTAGTATAACCTATTGAAAAATGTAGTTTCTCTATCTCATTATAGACATAAACAAAAGGAACCAGTATTATGTTCATTGGAACTAGATACAAAGTAATATATATTACTGATAAAAATAAAATCCTGGATACTTGCAAAACAATTCTTACTTGATGAATGATCATATTTCCCTATAAGTATCTAATTCTCAAAAGATAACCAAGTTTCTCTAACTCTCAATACCATTCTTAGGGATTTATTTGAAGGGACTATTGTTGAACTACAAATATCCAGAAATGTAGAGACCATTGAAATTATTATTTACATTGAAAATTTAAAAACTCTGGCTATTTTGAACTTTCAAAGACTTCAGTTTACTTTAATATTCCATTTAAATGGGAATCAATAATCTATTCTAGGCTCTATTGCATATGAGAAAGAATAATTAAAATAATGCTGAAAGATATCTTCTCTTGGAAGTGATTTTGTTTGTACTGAAGTAGAACTTTTATCGAGATTGTTCAATAATATAATCTATATCTCGATTAGAAGGTTTATTCTTTTGATTCAAGACATGTTTTTGTGCGCATTTTTTAAATGCAAATAATCAAAGATCGACTTCTCCTTAATGCAGATTTTCAATCTCACATTCAATCACCTTCTTATCTCCATAAACATTGTCTCCTATTTACTATAAGATCTCATAGCCAAATGTTATGAAAACTCATCAAGATGAAATAAATATATAACTCAATTTGAAATGAAAATCCAATAAAGGAAACCTATTTTTATGTCCTGAAATGAGAGTTCATCCAAAACTCTGGTTACACTCATTTTTAGAATAAATTCCTCTTTTTAGTTCGGCCTTGCAACTTATTACAGTGGTTATTCGATTTTTGAAAAAAAGAAATCGATTTTATGTAAATATTATCCTTTGATTATCCTCTATTATTGAAGGTCAATAAAGTTAATTTTATGTTGATTTATCTTTTGTTTATAAAATAATATCTAATAAGAAAATAAGGAGATGCTTAATTTAATATTACCTTTCCATTTCTATATCTAAAGAATTTTAACTTTTGATTCAGAATACAAGAAATATAACATCCTCATTCCAGATTAGATTAATTATGATTGGTTTCTCATTTCCTGATTCAGCTCATTTGAATAATGTTTTGATCTTATGATATATACCTTCACCAATAATATTGAAATCTCCCTATGGGAAAGAATACTTTGAATAAAATCACCATTGATTAAGTATTCACTATCTATATAGGTTAAAGAAAGTGAAGAGTTTAATGAAATTTCTCTTCTCTATTTTTCCATTTTATTAGTTTTAATTTATACAGACTCTTAATCTAAATTCGATATAATTTTGGTAGAAGAATTTTGGGATTTGAGAAAATATATGTTTATTAGAAAAGTTTAGATATCTTGTTGTTAGATATGTGACTATTTGCTGTAAATATAATATTTTTCAGTGAACAATTTAATTTAAAGACTGAATGTTATTGTTTCGGTCTCCAGAACACTCTCTTATTTAAAAAAAACTACGATTCAGAACTATATCATTTGCAAATACTACGAAGGTAGACGTATCATTAATTTTGGTCATGTATATTATATAGGAAAATATTGATCATCAACTCTATATGCTAGTATAAAAGCTCTGACCCTTACTTGGTGTATCCTTGTAATATTCGAACCGAAAATTTTGTAGAGATTTAAAACAACGAAAACTCAAAAAGATAAATCTTATGAAGATTAAAATGGTGATTAAAATGAATTAGAATACAACCAAAATACTTGATTCTATCCCATATAGATTTTCATATAGATTAGACTTAAACACTTCATAGTTATGATTAAAGATCTTAAGTAAGTCTCTATTGAAAACTTTATTTAATAAGAAGGTATTAAATCTCTTACAAGAAGTTATTGTACACTACTCAATGTTTATCAATCTGAAACATAATCAAGATCTATATTATCTTATTAAAAACTAAATTTTTGAAAAAAAACCCATTTTATCTAACCTAAAATGTGAGTAATCAATTCAATATCTTTTAAGTCAACTAATAATCTCAAAAGAAGGAAATTCGATTATACTAAAACTTGATACAAAAATGATGTAAGCCAATTCAGCTTGAAATTGCACCTCAGTTATATTCTTAGTACATTGAGAATGATTCAAATAACATGAAAAAATATAGTAGGAAGGCCAGGATTCTCAAGATCGCTAATCTAATTAATCAAATCCAAATCGAGAGAGTTATCAACATCCCGTCGACTCTAATAATGAAGTTTTGAAAATGATGCAATATGCTTCTAGAAGATCAATTTTGAAATATAACTCACGTTCTGAATCATAATGAATGAGTATTCATTCCAAAGGTTAGATTTTGATAATGAATATTTAAACAAAAGTCATTCCATGAAATAAGAAAATGAAACGGAAGTGCCTTCAAATCATGATAAGAACTAAAAATCTTGGATTGATATAATGATTAACAGTTAGTTCATTTTCAATTGTGCAAAGGATACAGAAAGTTTATAATAGTAACATCTTGTACTCTGGAAATGAGATACGATTTCTAAAAATTTCAATTTCAATCTCACAATAATAATGGTTTTTCAACAATGTTATAATTTACACTCAAATTATAATACATTCATATGACAGTCTTGACTATTGTTAACAGAAATTTAAAAATATCAATAAAGAAAATTTAGAAGACTTGAACCTTATAGCTTGTATGGGAGAATCTCAGTTGTTGCTTTTATTCAAATAGCTATCAAAGCTATAATTATACTGTAAAGTATATATTATAATAAACAAGCTATCTTATTATGAATAGAAGATTATTCCCATTTTGAAATTCCTTCATTAAATAGTTGAAAAAACCCTTTAAATGATAAAAGATGTATTGTAAGCTTCCAATATAATAGTTTTAGAAAGCTTTAGAAAAGAGTAGTTATCAGAAAATATTAATGATTACTTATGAGCTTATTTATAATAACTGTTATAGGAATAGGGAAATTTTTTCATATGCTATTAAGTTAAATATCAATTTCATAGCTTTAAGATCCAATTGATTATCATTCTGACATTCTCTAGGAACTTCTATATCTTAGAATATAGTTTTTAGAGATTCTGATCTACGATGTTCAAGAACTTAGTTCAAAAGTGAAAAATAGAGTTTCATATTTGAGAGTCTAGTTTTCTATTATTGTTATAGAATTTAGTCTTTTATTACAAGATTCAAGCTAGTAAAGAGAAGAAAAGGTTGGGTTTTATGACTCCAAGATATATCTGAAATAATAGGGATCTTTATTTATAATAAATCTGTTATAAACTAAAAAAGAATTTATAGATTGAAAAAGGGAAATGAATTTATTTCTTTGAGATATATAAGTATTTTTGAGTCTTTATAGTCTAGAAAAGTAATATATATTACATAATTTTGTATCTATAGAACTAGAACTGAGACTTTCAGAGAGAATATTATAATAAATAACATTTGGTTATTCTAAGTTGATATTTTCTTAGCTTTTGTATATAATATATTATATTATTTCAAAGGTTTAAAATATATGTATATATATATAGACATAATTTTAATATTATAATGATTTTCTTTCCTATTAATTTTCTTTTATTTGTAATATTATTAGTATTACTATGTAAGATTCCAGTTTTTTTTGATAAGATTTTATGGATTTTTCAATTGTTTATTGATTGTCTTTTGATTTCCCTATAAATTTCCTATTTGAATTTCAATATCTTGGTTATTCTAATGATATATGAAAATTCAATTGATTAATAATTATAGAATTTTAAATAATTGATTTTTATCAATATATTAACAATAATATATATAAGAACATTTTCTTAGATTATATCTATCTTTTTATTATCTCTATATTCTTATATTAATTTCTTCGAAACTAATTATTATTATATAGAATTGATTACAATTATATTCTACAATATTATATCCTGTCCTATATTAAGATAGATATTGCATTTTATTAAAGTAATAAAAGTATTAGTAATAGAAATGGAAAGAAAAAGGATTTAGATCCTTTGTTATTATATTAGAAGAATAAAAACTTTTTAGACTTACTAAATAGAGATAAAGTATTCTTATTAATTGTTTATGAAATATAAATACTATATTGGAAATTGGGGTGGAAGTGGCTCTAGTATTGACTATATTATTGTGCGTTAAGGATTAATAGTCCTTAGTAAGAGCTATTTATCCTATATACAATCTATACTATAACTAAGCTACTATATAATATAGTCATATAATAGTGACTTCTATATCTTTTAACACTCCTTTATAAAGGTTATTACATTTAACTCTCTTAATCATTTCTTACTTTATTATTAATTAAATCTAGTATATCTTTGAATCTCTCGAAAGCTATTTTATTCAATAGCTTTATTATCCTATCTGTTATTATATTTGAAATATTAATATAGTTAATTATTACCTTGCCTTTTTCAATAAGATTTTTAATAAAGTGATAATATATATCAATATACTTAGACCTTTTATATAGATATAGATTTTTAGTTAATATTAATACTCCTTAATTATCTCCTAAAATCTGAATAATATCTTTGTAAATTGATATATATTCAGATCTCTTAAAATCCTTAAACATTTAGATTATCTGTCTTTCTTATTTCATAAACATTACTATCAATATATATTCAGATTCAATATTCGATATTATTATCAAATTCTATTTCTTATTTATCTATAATATTAATCTACTATAAAATATAGTAACTCCCCCAGAAATGCTTTTCCGATTATATTTATCGCTTATTCAATCTGTATTAATAAAAACCTTTATAATCTCTTTTGATAGGTTATATTCCCTTACAATTTGATACTATACTCTATTAGATCCATACCAAAGCTTTTGCTAGATTATAGTTTTTAAATATCTTATTAAATTTTTTACTTTTATATTATAGTGTTTTATTGGTTTCGTTATATATTGTAATAGATATCCTAGAACGAATGAGATATTTAATCTAGTATAGATTATTGAATAAATAAGGCTACCAATGATTTGTTGATATTCGGTGATATCTATTAACTCATTATCTTTTATTGCGGGTTACAAATAGGTATAATCTGTAGTGGGGATCTTCTTTGTTTAATACTAGGCATAGGAAATCCCGAATTTAATAAATATAATATCTAAGTACTTTTCTTAATCTAATATAAGGGATCTGATTACTTAGTCCCTAATAACTTTGATACTAAGGATTTTACTACTCTCCTTTAGATTCTTGGTATTGAATTGAGAAGATAGTATTGATGAAAACTAATTAAATTGATATTTGAATAGTGAGGTAGTGAATATGTTGTTAATATAAATAAGTAAATTAAAGTGTCTTATGATATATATATAAAAATATAGATTTGCAAAGCTTTGTATAAATCCTTAATTCAATAATTCGTTTTTGAATAGTAGGCTCCAATTTCGCCTAGCTTATTTCAAATCGTATAAGCTTTATAATATGTATAGTATATAGCTATTTAATATAATAACCTTTTATAATAATACAAAGTATATCTCCTTTTTCAAATATAATTCTATAAAAGTATTCTTTATATTAAAATATTAGTATTCTAGATTTTCCTTTGTAATGATTATTAAAAATAGATATAAAATATTTAATTATATTATTAGAGTAAATATTTCATTATAATCTTTTCCCAATACTTGATTGAATCCTTTTACCACAAACTATACTTTGAATCTCTCGTTCCTGTTGTTTTTTGTTTTAATAATGAATACCCACTTAATTGAAACCAGATTTCCTCTTTTCGAAAGGATATACTCTTCTTATATACTATTGTAAATCAATAAGCTGATTTCCTTTTCAATAACTAATTTCTATTTTTTGCTATAAATAGAGTTTGAAATAGCTTATTTATATATTTTAGGGATATTTATATTTATTATCTATTCTATAGAGAATACTAAGTTTAATTCAATAATATTTTTTAAAACAGTTTTCAAGTTTATATAAATTTTATTCTTTATTATTACTATTTTATTATAAAAAAGTAATAAAGCGATTATCATATAATTGATATTATTTTCAAATTAGATTTGAAATAGTTCTGTTATTATTACTCGGATTATCTTTTCAATATACTCATTGTTATTATCAGAATCCCTCTTACATTTTCTTAGAAAGTACTAATTGAAAATATTTATATCCATTTGTATATTTAGAGATTCAGTATATTATTATTTACTTTTTGCATTATTATTATTGATATTCGTAATTGGTATAAAATAGGATACAATTACAAAGGGTAAGGTTTTATTAATGATATTATTTTTCTTATCTTTATTAAAGCTTGGGATATAGTCTTAGTGTAATACATTTAGAATAACTACTTGAAGTGGTTCGAAAAGTGTAGGCTTCAATAATATACTAGTCTCTAATACAACTAGTTCTTCTTATTCCAACCTTAATCTCTGAGGTGGTTTGGAAGGTATAAGCTTCAATAGTATACTAATCTTTAATACAATTGGCTTTTCTTACTCTAATTTTAATCTTCCTTTCAGTTTTCTATTCGGAATAATGTTATTGGTTTCTTAGATTCCAGATATAGAGTTTCTTATCTTTAAATCTATATCTCCTTTTCGTTTAGTTTCATCAATTGTTATTCTACTTACTCGAATTGTATATTCTAATTCTAGTAAGTAGATTTTGGTATACCAATTGATTGTAAAGGAATAATTTATAAAAACACTAATTCGAATAGTATCTCGAAACTTATTGTATCTTTATTTTATAAGAATTATTTTCAGGTTGATATATATATAATATTTATTTCCCTAGATTCTATAGTAATCGACATCGAGGGTTTATCTAGTAAATGCTCCAAATAGACTAACAATATTATTATTAATGATTAAATCAGTGTTAGTTCTGTTTTTGTAGTATATATTATATTCAATAGCTTTATTTCAGAATTCTAAAGGTAAGCTAGCTTTCTTTAATATTGTTTTCATATTTGCTTTAGTAGTTCTAATATTTTATTCGGTTATTTCGTTTTAATGAGATAATATTATTGTTATTAGTTTCAATTTAGTTCCCAAATCTCATTCCTTGATTGCTTGTATCAATTTTAGTATATTGTTAATTTGAATAGTAATAATTTTATTTTTCATTCCAAATTCCAATTCGGTTTTCCATTTTTTGAATTATAAAATAGCTTTATTCTTTATCTTCAAAGCCAGAATCCAATTAAGTTTTATCTAGTTATTAATAATTAATAGAAAGTAATAGTTTCCTTAAATAGATTTTGGAAAAGGATTAGTTATATCGAAATGAATAAGTTCTAATCTCTTCAATTTATAGGGATTCAATTACTTAGAAGTGAGGTTTTTTATTTTGGTAAATATATATACTTTATATATTAGGGTTCTAAAAGGAACTTTTAGTAGTTTCTCTAAAGTAATTACTTTATATAAGTTATATATCTTTTTTAGGCTAAAGCAATTGAATCTTTTGTACTAAAATAAATAAATCTCTAAGTTATTCTTTAATAGAGTTTTATTAATATTTTATAAAAATACTATATTATTAATAATCTCTATATTTTGAAATATGAATTCTTTATATTCTTTTATAATATCTAAGATTATATAGATTCCATTTTCTATTTTGGCTTGAATAATATTCATTCTATTTTTCCGAAGATATATATAATCTAAATTGAATCTATCCTTAAATCCTATCTTATAAATCTTCCTCCTAGATAAAAGATTGATATCTAATCCTAATATATATAATATGTTTTATAACAAAATTATTTCACTATTTTCTATTTCTATTACTATAATTCCTATTCGATTATAGTATATAAGTCCCCCTTCAACTCTTATTATTCTTATTTTTATTTTTTTAGATATTCCTAAAAAGAAGAAATTGGTCAAATATATATAAGGATATATCAATATCTATATATTATTAGGATAAGGAAATCTTATAAACGACTTTTTTGAAAATATAGTATTCTTTGTTATCGAATTTGGTGAGATTGGTTTCACTCTTATTAAATGAATCTAGAGTAATAGGGATACTATCTTCTTTATTAGTAAGATAGATATAGTTACCTTTGTTGAAGAGGTGTTACGCCGGTAGCTGAGAGCACCGCGTCACATGACTTTCAGCACGTGATGGAG